>JAWNNQ010001567.1:0-45000 GCA_035044765.1 Leucophenga montana
AAAGATGAAATACGTAGAATAAGCACAAGGTATGTTGAGAGACTACATGATCATTTAAATGTTTTGGCAATAGGCCTACTAGATAATAGCGATACAACTCGAAGACTTAAAAGAAATCATGTGTTAGATTTACCTTTTAGAGATTAAATTTTGTATATATTGTAAATAAACTCTTAATTATACAATTTTGAATATAATAGTTGTTCTCACTATATCTCGCTATTTCTGTTATATTATGAACTTTCAACTAACTTACTTATAGTCTTATTGATAGATTGTAAATTAAAAAAAGAAAAAAAACATGTTAACCAAATTATTAAATTAAATTGCGATCAAGAAATTGGTTTGGTTTTTGCATTGTATAACTAAGTAAACTATATAAAAATAAGGTCTGTGCAGGTTACAATATAGTCATATATAGCAGCTCCTACTTCTTTTTTATTGTACTGTGAAACATTTTTAATGTATTTGGATTTAAAAAAGTTTCTAATTTTGTGAATTTAATCAATATTTGATTTATTTTGAAGTATTTTTGCAATTAAATGTTGCTGGTAGAAATTTTCTTTGAAATTTCTTGAAAGTTTATTGCCAGCAGCAACAGAGAAATTAATTAATAGTTTTTTTGTAAGTCATGCAAAACATTTGTGTACGAGTTTGTTTGAACTTATAAGCTTAAATATATTTAAGTCAAAGTTTAAACAGAACCATTTCGTTTACAATGAATACTGAGATGCGTTAAATAAAATATATTTTTCTTCTTTCATAATTTCAGGAACATATTTTTTGCTATATGACTTTATTGATTACTTTGATAAGGACGAAGCGACTGCATTGCCACGTGACAAATATTTGGAAATAATGAACAATATCTTTGGCAAAGCAACACAAGCTGAACGAGAAGCTATTATATTTCAGGTGAGTGAGAAGTACAGAATGTTTAAAATGTATAAATGATAACCGTGAATCAAATTGCTATCAAATGTATTCCTTACAAAAAAAAAAAAAAAAAATTGAAGTTTTGGCAACTTATAAAACGAACGTTGAAATCAACACAGAATTTCACGTACATTTTATGGGAACTTTTTATCTTTCATATCAACAATAAAGTATTATGTATCTGAAAAAGACTACAGAACTATGAGCACCTTTGATATTTGGACTTTTTAGAAAGACTAAATGGTCACCCTAACCATCTAGCCAGACGCATTCTGGAACGTAGAAGAAAGTCAGGTGTAAGAATGAAAGGACGCCTTCAAAGGTTTCTTCCCAGAGACCTTAACCTAAAGAGCATTTAAACATTGCATTCTCCGTCATTACCTCTACGGCCCTTGTTGATATCCGGTTTGATATTGTTGATATGCAGTTTAATAGAGTAGTAAAATTGACATGCCACGAACACTTTTTAGTGTAGCCCCATACAAAGCAACCCCCCCAAACTTTCGATTTAAGACAAATTGTTTTATTGCTGTTAATATAACCTCTAAAATTTACATGATAGCTTCTTATGCAGGGACTCTTCACGTATATATCAATGGCTGTGACCTCCCAACATTTTGAGGTAGCCCCATACAAGCC
This sequence comes from Leucophenga montana, assembly GCA_035044765.1. Lineage (NCBI taxonomy): Eukaryota > Metazoa > Arthropoda > Insecta > Diptera > Drosophilidae > Leucophenga > Leucophenga montana. The sequence continues at coordinate 1,576 of JAWNNQ010001567.1, forward strand.
ACACGCTCACTTTTGCCTTTTTGTATAGAAAACGTTTTTATAGCAGTCAATATCACCTTCAATATTGACATGGTGACTTCTTATGGAAGGATGCATCACATAAATATTAAGGTGCTTGTCACGCCCACTTTTAGGGGTAGTCAACTTACAGCCCGATTTATGAATTTTTGCACGAACAGATAATTTAATATATATAGTGATTTCTTATGGACGAACACCTCACATATAGAGAAATATATGTGATTTCTCCATTTTAAGAGCTTCCCCATGTAATCATTTCAGGCAAAATCAATTTAACATTTGGCTTCATACGGACGGATACATCGCATAATTATAAAGAGACGTGTCACGCCCACAAATACCTACCTAAATTTACAGCTTGAAAAGTCATGTGAATGGTATTAAAACTTGCGTACAACCGAAGTTAAAGTTTTTTCTTGTTTCTTTATACAATCTGTTTGTTTTTGCCTCAATGTAGTGTCTAGAAGAATTTATTCTCGACTACGAGCAACTGGGGTACCCATCTGGTAGCGTGCTAAGACAATTCCCAAATATACATAAAAGTATTACTAACTCATTACTCTGTCTCACCCTTAACTCGTCGATTGTGCTCACTTGTTTCGGATGACTTGATCGCCCAATATCAAAGGTCTGCTTGTTACTGACGTCCCTGATTTTAGGGACTTTTGAGTCGTTTTCTAGATTGGCTGAGCGCATGTATCAGTGCGCTCACGTTAGTCTGTGGAGAATCTTCGCCTGCATGACTTGTACGTAACGCCAGGCTGGTGCATTGAGGGCCTTGTAGATGTGCACCTTGTTTCTCAACGACATTTTGTTTCTCTTGAGAAGCCAGCCCAATTTGTTAGCCCTGGCGTATACGGATTTCCCAACCGATGTAATACTGGTGCCAAAGGTGAGGGTTGTTGTTTGGGTAAACTCCTAGATATTTATAACCCCTTTGCCTGGCCTATAAGCTGGGGGGAAGACCCCAGGACATTCGTCACGACTGAGTGTGTACGTCACTGCTGCATATTTACTGAGGTTTACACCAAAATTCCACCTTTTAGCCCATTTCCCAAACTTGAAGAGGTGTAGCTGGATTACTGGATTACTGGATGGCAAGGATGTCAGTGTCCTCAGCGAATGTAGCAGTGAGAAAGTTGTGAGGATTCTACATCGGGATGGTATCCCAAGTGAATGAGGTGTACAAAGTTGAACTTAGTATGCTTCGTTTGAATTTTCAAAAGAGATAAACTCAACAAAGCTAAGCTCAACGCCGCTGTCTGTTTCCGGCGGCCTTTAGTGCAGCAATAAGCTTAAAACTAAGCTAAAATAACCTATCAACCCGCGCTCGTATGAATATATTTCAATGGTAGTTTTTTTTTTTTTTGCATAAATAATTCGATTTTAAATATAATTCTATTTTTCAATTCCCGCAAGTCTGAAAAGCTTATTATTTTAATAAATTTTGCAAACAGTACGAATAAATTTTCGGAATACAAACAAATAACGATTAATTAGAAACTTCATTGATTATAAATTTGTTTTTGTTTGTTTTATTTTGCATTTTTCTGCATATAATTATACAAATAAAAAAAAACAGCATTATTAAATTATTCAACATTGCGTATACGCAATATAAATATTCCATATAAGTTCGAAACAATATCACGTATACGCATAATGGGCTAAAAATTTAATATCCGGCTTTGCGGCACACATTCGCGTACTACTCTAATTTAACTAACTAAACTAAATAATGAAGGCGCAACCACTAAATGCAGTCGATTCAGCACGCATTGCGGTCACGGGACACAATCGGAGGCCTAGCCTAATTTCTTCGCATAATGCATGTGGTTTCAATTACAAAATCAACTGCAGGAGCAGTTCAAATATGTGCAGCACTAATATCAAATAAAAATCAATATCGATTTGCTCTTGCTCGGCACTCATAATCATGTACTTCCCTAACTTCCAATCATCTCAGGCCTGCATCGAACAGTTTTGACAAGTTAATTATCTAAATATTGGCAGTGCATCTGTTGCAGGCATGCAATTTCAATTGATTCGAAGTGCTGCGATTCGGGCAGGAAGCGCACAGTCATGAAATTGCCATTAGCTGCGTATGCGAAATATTTAAATTCGATTGAGCAAAGTACAAGGGTGGGTTGATAAGTAAGCAGCCCAGGCAAGAAAACAAATTTATCAAAATCTAGCTTTTCTTGTTCTGTATTGGTGATATTAGAATTTCGTTTCACGAGGTTTTGGCAGCATACATTCAAGGTATATTGCCATGCCCTAGCTGGTGTTCTCTTGCAGGTGCCAACGAAAAGTCTAAATTTGCTGGGTCTTCTCAGGATGTGGCCAATCCATTAACATTTACTTTAATTAGTAGCCTCGATCTTCGGATCTTGCTTAACTACCTACAAGAACTTTGCATGCGGTTGAAAGTTCGTTGGGATCACTTTTATCAGGGGTTGATAAAACCCCTGATAAAACAGACCAACACTCTTCACGTATAAAAATGCCATCGGGAGAAGATGCTGATACTTCCTATCAATTGTTCACTCGCTCTACACTGACGTAGTTAGCTCAATTCTACTCTTCGAAGCATGGTTGTGGTGGCCGGCACTAGACTGAGTTTTTACTTTTATGCAACTACATAGACTACAAAGATGTGCAGAACTTTGCTTCAGTGAAACAAAAGGCACAACACAGACAGAAGCACTTAACATTATATTTCACATACTCCCTCTGGATCTCATGGCAAGAAAGAGAGCTACAATGATAGCCTTAAGGCTGTGGTACCTTTGGACACCCAAAGATACTCCTACTACAAAAGTTCCTCTCATCAAGTACAGATTATTGTATGCCGATTACGAACTTCGATGTGTCACTCTTAACTATGTTACAATGGTGCAGTCTACTACATCACAAAGAAAATGCCTTTAACATTTTCACTGACGATTCAACGCTCGACGGGCAAGTCGGAGAAAGTATATTCTCCGCGGACTTAGGGATTGGAGAATCCTTTGTCCGACTATCACTGCACGGCAATTCCTGTTTATATAATCTTACAGATATATATCTGTAACAGAGATCAACCCTGAATTGAAATTTCTGGTAAAGAATAAATGGTTCACGTACGAGCTGGAAAAGAAAAAAAAGAGATCATATGGTATTACGATGGGTCAAAAATGGCATTAGAAAATTTAAAACCATCTTATGCCAATGCTGATTAATTTTCAAACCTTCCTTGTACAGCACTGGAAAATAGTAACCAATTTTCTATTTTTATACATTCTACTCGTATATTGCATTGCTACCACATACGCGTATATTTTGCTGTCACTTTGATAGTGCTTTATTAAATTATTGTAATTTCTGTTGCATGTATTATTAAATTTTGTGCATTTTGAATGCAACGTCAGGCAGTAATACTAGAAGACTGCTGCTGTGTGGTATGCGCAACATGAAACCCAATTATCGACTGCATGTGCAACATCATTTTGAACAACATTTATGCGTTTAATGTTCGTAATAATAGCATTTGCACGTTTCGAGTAACAAGCTGAATCAAATTTTTATTCCCATCACACACACACATAGTGTAAAATGACTATTACATATTTGTTGGAAAGTTTGCGAGAGGCGATACAGACCAACAAGAGCGCTGCATGGATTGGCATTCTCTGTTTTTTTTTTTTTTAAAGTTAAATTGAGTAATGAAAATATTTGAGTTTAACAAATTCACGTCTAAGTTCTTCTGTTTTGACATAGGTATAATTATTATGTGCAATAAAACCTTTAGTTTCAAATTAGATCAAGATCTTTAAAATTATGAACGCTTATAAATTAAAATGAACAATTTCCTGCTTAACGAGATTATACTTAGCGATGGTTATTCCGAAAACTGTGTAGAAGTCTGTTTTTCAGTAGTAATTAAATTAACAAACTTCTCTGTACATCCGTTCACGCTCTGTTTGTACAGACCTGCAGTTTCACGTCATTGTTGCTGATTGTAGTATTTAATATGAAAGAACGCTGCAGTCCTGTGTCTCTATCTTTGAGATCTTCGTGATATTCTGTAACTTATTTGAATCTACTTATATGAAACAGACATAATATTCTTTGATTAGAATTGTTGAAAAATTGCAATTAGTTAAAAATAAAAACACAAAAATGGCTGGCAGGATTGCATGGGGCCATCGCTTAAAGTGGTCCGATCTGGGCATATATGGAATACTTTGGAACGCTAAATTTGGAATTTCGTATTTAATTAGGAATAAAAACAATTGCATCTAAAAACTTCAAATGGTGCGCAGGTTTGTTAGGGGGGGAGGGGTCTACCTCTTATAGTGGTTCGAAGTGGACCTAAAGTTTTGCGTCTAAGGCAGGAACAAACCAGGTAACGCCCACGGCGTATAACAAAGACCAGAGCTTGCACCCTCCCTCAGTTCTCTCCATTTGAAATAAGCAACCGACGGACTTGCCAACATGTTGGGGAGCAGCAGTTGAGACAGTAGCTACATAGTGTTATTTGGGAAAATTTAAAAAAAAAGAGGAATGAATATTTTTTTCTAGCCTGTTGTCGCAACATTTAGAGCGCAACATGTTGGTCATAGTTAACGCTATCAGCATTACGGGCTAGACTTAAAGCCTTATGTCACACGAATAACAATCAGCAAATTGTTTTCCCCTTCAATGCTCTGGGATTTTAAACACAACAGAGACCTTTCGAAAGGGATTAGCTATATACTGGGTATCTCAAAAGAAAGTTCACATTTGATTTGCTGATTGCGTGAACGCAACTATTCCGAGGGGCATGGGGGTGTGTCAATCGGTAGCCTAGATTTTTAGAATTTAGTTACTATGGAGCGTTTCTCGGGAGCGGACCGTGCATTGTGCGTACGTGAGTTTTACAAACATGGTAATACAGCGACTGTAGCGCGTAAAAAATTCTGTAGTATTCGACATGTTCGTCATTTAAATGATGCGCCAAGCCCTCGACTTATTGGAAAATGGGTCGAGAAGTTTGAAGAGACCGGTTCAACGCTGGAAAAATCAAAATCCGGGCGTCTAAGGTCTTCGAGAACGTTCGAAAACGTTGACCGTGTTACTCAGTTTGTTCGTGACAACCCGGACCTTTTGATTCGGAAGCGTGCTGTTGCTTTAAACGTGCATTGATCATCATTGTTCCGCATTTTACACAAAGATTTAAAGCGGCACCCCTACAAGATTCAGTTGGTGCAAGACCTAAAGCCTCAGAATGGTGGGCAGAGGCTTGAATTCATAAACCAGATGATTGAGCGCTTTCCAACGTTTACGAACATCTTGTTTTCGGATGAAGCTCATTTCCATCTTAAATAAATTCCCAAAGTGTGTATTTTAATATGTAATAAACATTTTTTCAATAAACTACTTACTTTTTTTTATCGATTTTTTAAATGTGAACTTTCTTTTGAGACACCTTGTACATACAGCAACATTTATCACATCGACTCATATAGGTCACACTTGACTTTTGTTTATGTTTCTATTAAAATATACAGAATCAATAGAGAAAATCATTTAAAAAATGCATGCATTGGGTATATTCACCATTTGCGCATGACATGCCAGAATAATTGTCTTTGCATTGTGCATTGTTGCTCTTTTTGTTAGTTTTATTCTGCACTAATTAATGTTATGTGTAAAGAGTGACCGATTGAAGAAATAATCCAAAACACCATAAACATACATTATTTCTGCCGAACTTTTGGTACTTTGTCAATTTTGAGTCCAAAGTTGTCTCATATTTCGAATAGATTTTCATTTTAATATGGTATTTTTGCTGTTTATTTTCCTGTACGGCCATTAGGATGACTGCAAAATGTTGGTCATACTTAATGTTCTCAGCATTATCAAATGGCTCTGAACTGTTTTGTATTGTCGCTACAAGGGTTGAATCTGAACCACAAGGCAAACACTAGTTTTATTAAATGTCACATATTTTATAATGTAGCGGAAGTTATTAGTTTTTCAGTTCGGAACGGTAACAAAATTATGACCACTTCAATTTCTGCATACATGGAAATACTAAATTCAAGATTGTATATAGTAAATTGATATAATATACGGAAATTAGTAGCTTTCTTGAAATGAGTTTACCAGAAAGTCAAAATATTTCCACAATGTATATACTAGTTAGCGGCTTGTTATTACAGTAGAAGCTAAAATCAAACCGGAAGTTTTTATGTAGAGTATATGCAAACTGTGAGGTGAACACAAATAAAATTTACTCTTGGCACACATACATTGTTTTTTCATCAATTCTCACCTCAATATTCACAATATTGTAAATTGAATTTTGTTTCCATTTAACATGTTGCACTTTTTTAAAAAATGCAAAGAAAAAAATGTTGAATACGCAAAATTTGATAAAATAATTAAATTTATTCAATCGAACATACTCGTATTCTACAAAACACAAAACGCAAAAATAAAATAAAAAATTTGAAATACTACATTTCTTACAAATTCGTTGTATCGTACGAAATATTTTTCTTTTATTCGATTTATGCTAAATTTGCAATAGCTTCTAGAAATGGGAGTGTTATCACTCATAATATTTTCAATCCAATTTCAACTAAATTTGAAACGTAGACTGAGAACTACATAAGTACATCAAATCGTCAACATATTCAATATGGATTGTGGTGAAATGTGAGTGGTACGTTCTGGTCACGACAGTTCATTGGGATTTATGGCAACTAAGGCAATACGACCACTTTTTTGTGGTTAGAACCCTCTCTTCTTTAATAACATTTCATAAAAATTTAAAATAGAAATTGTTTTAAACAAATTAGATAATTTAATTAATTTCCTGTTTGGGGAATTAAAATTTAAATGGATTAAAAAGCTTTTACAGATTGGAACTGGAGCGACGTGGTTGATTTTCACATATTAATAGATGACATATCTAAGCGTCATAACCTCATATTTCTTAATTGCTACCAATGATTTTTGCATTGATTTTTTCTTGAGCTATACATATACTATATATGTATATTTTTAACTACATATTTTTACATTTTCTTATATATATTTTTCTTGCAGTATACCAGCTGGGAGGGCAATCCTGGCTTTCAGAATCAACAACAAATTGGACGCGCGGTGGGCGATCATTTCTTCACCTGCCCGACAAATGAATACGCACAGGCGCTGGCTGAGCGAGGCGCCGCGGTGCATTATTATTACTTTACACATGTAAGTACGCAATATGCTCAGCAAATCCATTTTCATGTGTATAAAATCTTCTAAGCAGAAAAATGCGGTCATCATATGAAATTATATGGCGGTTACCTTCATTTTACTGCTGCTTGTTCTCATTTTTTTTTTTTTTTTTGTATCATGCAGTGGGTTGAAAAGGTGCAAGTCATTAAATATTTCTCAGCCTTTGACACGTCCACGACGTTGTTGTTGTTGTTGTTGTTGTTGTTGTTGATGATGACGGTGCTACAACGCTGCTCTAACGTTGCACAGAGGTCAAATGAACAAAAATGCAGTAAAATGCATAATAAACTTAGAAACTTTGAAAATAGAAATTGTTTTAAACAAAGTAGATAATCTTCCAGGCATCAAACTCTAAACTTGTATTGCTTATCAATTTACTTTGAGGGCGTGCCGTGGATTTATAACAAAGCGTACGTATTATATCATCAAATTCGTTCAGATAGTGTCCAAGTCCACAAGCAAACTACAGACAGACAAAGATATCAAAATATCATTTATACACATCCCGAAAACTTTACGCCAAACTTAAACACATTTCATAATTATGTCATTTGCCTTGGATCTGTCGAAAACTTTTTAAGCTAACTTTATGAACATTTAATTATGAGAAAATACAAATTATCATAACATGCACTACTATGCTCTGGTAAATCCACACAGGAACTTAAAGGCAAAACATCAAAACAGATACAGTGTTAATGCTTGGGCGGGTATCAACGGTTAAAATTATATTTGCATCTATTAGCTACAACTAAACACAATGACCGCTGCAGGAAAGCACTTAATTGGACCATTTAATCTACCGAGAAAAGAAACTCTGTGATCTGCACAGTTGTTAAAAATTGGTTAAATAAGGAGTATATGGTCGGATTTGTATTTCAAGGAATGGCCTGATTGGGTGGCCCGCAAGATAATAATTAACTCACCTACATTTTATTTAAATTTAATGAATTTATGTTTTTATTTTGACGAAGACATATCGGGTGTCTAAATAAGGTTTGAGGTTTTTTGTTTGAAGATTTAGTCAGAGAAATTATTACAATGTATTTTATTCAAAGTATTGTCCATCGTTAGCTATGACTTTACCCCATCTTTCAGGCAGCATACGGTTTCCGGTTTGGAAAATTTTATCGTCTTTTGAGGGGCTCCAAGAATCGACCCAATGTATGTCTTTTTCGTAAGAATTGAAGTGCTGCTCGGCCAGATCATGAGTCATCGACCCGAACAAGTGGTAGTCGGATGAAGCAATGTCTGGGAATACGGCGGGTGGAGTACATAGGACATCTCATTGAAGGGCTTTCAAAGTTTCCGCGATGACTTTTAAAACATGTGGCCGAGCGTTATGGTTCTTCAAAATTATTTTAAGAATCATAATCAGCGCCTAAATTTCGTTTGAATTCAATAAGAAAATAATAGCGCTAATATTACAATTCGTAATTTATTAAAAAGAAACCTTGGTTTTGACTTTTAATAAGTTTTTTTTTGTTAGTTTCTAAACCACTGTGCACCGCTTGACTGCTTAAATGCGCCCAGAAGTATGCTTCTGCTTGTTTGTTTGTTTGTGTTTGGCTGTGTATAGGTGTGTGAGATTTTACGATTTAGGGTCGCATTTTTATAAACACACACACACACACACACACACACACACACACACACACACACACACACACATACACACATACATAAAGAACAGCTGCAATTTGTTTTTCATTAAAAATTTAAACAAGGCTAACATACTAACACATAAATAAAGAGAAAAATCAAATGTTCCCACTGTCTGTGTACGCGCGCGTTGTGTGTGTGTCTGTGTGCTATAGAGTTGCATTGCAATGCAAACAGAAGCATTCAAAGCCTATGGCAGACCCCTCCATACATTTTTATGTACTAGTTGTCCAGTTAAATTTTTAATGAATTACACAAGGCAGTCCACAGACAAATACACTCCTCACTCGCACTTTCAAGCGCTCTCACTGTCTGAAAATAGAAATTTGTTTTTCGTTTAAAGTGCCTTCAGCTAATTTTAGCAAAAAACAAGAAAATAAATAAATAAATAAACAGAAGGCATAAATATTGTGATGTGTAAAATTGTGTCTGTCGTCTTTAAAAATTCTGTCAACTTTTTCAAACCCGTACAGAACTCAGAACATACTCTTATAGGAAATGTTTTTGTTAGCATAGAAAATGATTTAGCTTCAATAGGTGCCTAATTTGTCTGAAATAATTTGTTTCTTACAAGAAAAAGTAGCTAAAGATTTCGAAAAAGAGACAGGTGTAAACAAAGGGTTTGCTCTATTACACTAGTTTATAACTATGGGTCTCATCTCGAGACTTGCTACTATGTATTTTGCGACGCAGATACCCTAAAATATTTTTTTGCAATATTGCGAAAACTCATACAAGTATATACATAAATTTTATTTCGAATTTCATAAATTCTGTATTGCTCGAATGGTGAAAAGATTTTTTTCTTGGTTAGTTTACCTTAAAAAAGTGATTTTAATGATACTAGTGAACGCCCTGTGGTTGAAATTCAACCATTAACGCGACAATACAAATCAGTTCAGTCATATCAGTACCATTGGATAATGATGAGAGCGTTAATTTGAGCTCAACATAAAATTGGCCCGTATAGGTACTTTGTCAACACGCTTGACAACATGCTCAAAAAATTATTGATTCCTCTTTTTTTTAAAACTTTACAAACAACGCTAAGAAACCACGCTCTCAACTATTGCTCGCCAAAATGTTGGCAAGTCTGTCTGTTGCTTATTTCAAATTGAGAGAACTGAAAGAGGGAGAGAGCTCAGGTCTTTGTGATTGGGCGAGGTCGTTACCTGGATTTTACCGACCTCAGACTCAATACAAAAAAAAAAAAACATATATATTCGTCCCTACTCCTCTCCACAACATATCAAAAAAAAAGAAAAAAAAATTAACCTGTTATACTGGGTTTAAGGGTATTAAGCAGCGTGTAAACGTTTTGTACTTCCCTATTTATTTATAGATATATTTCTATATATTTGATCTGCCTACATATTGAAAGAATCTAAATGTCCAAGTTTGAAGGCTCCACCTTTTATAGTTTCCGAGATCTCGTTGTTCAGACATACAGACGTTCGGATAGATGGTCATACGGACATGGCCCGAACGACTCAGCATTCCATACTGATCTAGAATATATATAATTTATGGTTATTTGCACTTTCCTTTGATCATAAAACATTTCTCTTCCAACTATGGAATCCATAACTGTGTATAAGGGAACTGGAAATATTATATTTTATAGGGTTGGCTTTATTGCGTTGAAAACACCGTTGCAAACAATGTGATAAAATTTTAAAAACTCAAAAAATTTGGAACTACTTAGTTTGCTTTGCCACATACTGACAGGTGATTAGATGATTAGACGCTGTCACAAAATTTTAATACTATAAACACTACGGAGATACAAAAGAAAAACTTATGACTGGCTAAGCAGTTGGGTCGTGAAATAATTATATACAAGTAGATGGAATTGTACTTTTATAACAAATTTATTAACCTGTATGACAACTTAGTTATGTGCAGCTGTTTTACGATTGTCTGTGACTGTCAAATTTTATCTGCTTGTTTGTGTACGAGTGCCAATTGTCGGCTTATTTGTCATTGAGTCCTTTGTCATATTCAGACGCCATGTAAGACATAATTCGAGTTGTTAATTATTCCAGAATCTCTTTTCCAATTAGGTATTCTGTACTTTCAAACAACAATTAAATGAGACAAAAAATATGACTACGTTGCTGCTTTTTTAGTTTAATATTAAATGAGTTTCGGCTTCGATTCAATTTCGATGTTCTGAGTCACTATTTCGATAGTGTTTCGATCGAAATCAATTTGACAACAATTTGTAGGTGAATTGCGATTGGATTGGTTAATTACAATAACTTATGCACAAAAAAAGTAGTAGTATAAAACCAATATCATAAGTAAATCGAAATGCTAAGGTGCTCCAGAAATCAATAATGCTAGGTTTTCATTAATAAATGCTTAATAAGAAAACAATGCTTATTAAAACGAATACTAAACAAGACGATATGCCGAAATCATTTCTAAATTGAAATGGAAATTGTGCCAGAAATGCCAACCTGTTGGAATACGGAAGAAAATGTTTTCCCTGTTAATCCCGTAGGTGAGGAATTAGTCTATTTCCGTTGAAATTATTGAAAACCTCAGCTCCATTCAGCTCGTTTGTCAGAGATATAGAAGCTAGGAATTTAGGTTTTTCTTGCTTGCCACTTTAAATGCCATTTTTGCAACTTTTGCTGTTTTAGAGCGAGGAATCAAATATACTATATTAACGGGATAAATTGAAGAAATTTTTATTCAAAGCTATCGCTTTAAGAACGGAATAGTTTTTGAAGCATATATATTTTAATAAATGCATGCGATTACATTTTTATGAACATGTTTACATACACATATAGTGCATCACATACGGATACGCATGGTGATATAGTTTATATGCATCAAATTTACAAATGTTACAAATGTCATAGAAAGAGGTCAAGTTTTCATGCATTTATTGAGAGGGTGTGCGTGTAGTGTATACTTTTGAATTAGGTATGAATAAAGAAAAAAAAAAGGGAATATGGTGAACTGTTTGACTTTATAAATATGTAGTTGACTGCAACACTGCACTTTGATTTACAAATTGCTGCTTTTTTTTATAAATACTGTTCACACAATGTTAAGTTTTTCCATAGTAGTCTATGGCTATTTTACAATTGTACATCAATATTGTGTGCATTGATTGGAGCCATTTAAAAAAACTGAGCGAGAGAGAGAGAGAGACAGAGAGAGACAGAGACATAGTGAGGCAGAGAGTTGTGCATGTCCTGCAGGGCACATTGCTCAATTAAGCTAACAACCACTTGGCATAGAACAATACGCATCAGGACTACGAAAACGACAACGACAACGACGAGCCCACAATTGCTGCCATTTGTGCCCTTGACCAGCATAATTACTGTCTGTGCATACAGAGGCATATACACACACACACACACACACACACACACACACACACACACACATACTTTCATAGATTTGCTGGCAGGGACATTGACAACTTAGGCCGAAACACGCCTTCACTGTCAACGCTGCCGAAAATTACACATTTCAACGCAACCATCGGAACCACAACCGTCATATCGCATTATTGCCAGTTTGGGTCAGGTGCTTCCGCACGCACCATTTCTCGATTTTCCTTCCAATTACTCACTTACACACTTGCTCAACTTGTCACTTAATGAAGTTTAATTTCGAGGTCAACAACTGGCAGTAGACAAGTTTTTTGAGTGTTTCGAGTTGTACCACTTGAAAATGAAATTATGAAGTATGTAGTTTTATTTTGTTTGTAACCATATTCATTAAAGTGATTGGTTTGCAGTTCTTATTCCATCGATTTCGCAGAGTATAATTAAGCATACCCTGAACGTTTCAATTTACTGGTTTTGAATACTTTGGCTCAGAATATCAAAAGGTGCACAATAGTTTGGTTCTGTTTCTGTCACTCTAAAGCAGCACATACTGGCTTGCGAGACAGGGTAAAGATTTTGTCTTTATACTTATAATTAGAGTTGCTGGTGCGCTACAAAGGGCGCAATAATTAAAATGTTTCAAAGTTTAGATGTATGTAGGGACATATGAAACAGTGTTCCTCCTGCATATCTTGGTTACCACTATTAATTACGCTTGTAACTCTTTCACATGCAATTAAGGATCATATTTAACACGACAATGCAAGATATGCATTACCATTCACTATCCCCTTCAATAGTTCTGACTACCTAGTTACCTCACTAGTGAGTAAGGGCTAATGATTTCGCTAGTTCTGACTGACTAGCCTAAAACACTTTACAAACAAATTGTATTGTTTGGGCTGCTATTAAGTTTTGGAAGAAACAAACAAGACAAATTTTCAAGTAATGTTCCAAAGTTAACAGGACTGGTGAGTGGGTCTAGCTATGGTCAGAGAGATGATTACTGAGAACTAACAAGGAAGCTGTGGAACGAGATCTGCGCCTCAATTTGCACCAGAGACGCAGGTCAATATGAAGTACCGAATATCATCAACCCATCATTCAGCTCATAGCATATTTTTGCAATACTTGCATAATTTTGCGTTTGGTATATGAGCCGTTGCCCCATAACTATGTACCATAATTTTCAATAAATTTAATAGCGAGGGCAGGAGACTGATTGGCCGGTAAGATTCTGGGTCCTACTCTGGCTTGCCAGGCTTGTAAATCATCGTCACGGCTGCTTGCTTCCACATCTCTGTGAACTTCTGCAACATCTTTATGGCATTGAAAATCAATGTCATATGTTATTTTATTGAGCTAGCGATTTTCTGCATAGTAAATGATTTGAATGAAAGTTTGTAACGCATTAATGTAGCTATGGTAGACCCTATAAAGTATATATATATTCTTGATCAGCTCGACGAGACGAATCGATCTAGCCATGTCCGTCTGCCTGTCTGTCTGTCTGTATGTTGTTGCGCATTTTTTGGGGACCAATTTTTATGCTATCCAGTTATGCTATCCAGAGTTCAATATTGATCTGCCATGCCCACTGGTTGGGGTAGCTCCCATACAAACCTACTGCCCACTTTTTCACTTTTTGTAAGAAAATTCTTTATTAAAGTCAATATTTGGTTGAAATGCAATGTGGTGCCTTTTTATGGTCAGCCGCTTAACATACATAGACTAACGGGCGTGGCCCGCCCACTATTTGGGGTAGCTTCCATACAAACCTATGGTCCACTTTTGACTTTTTGTAAGAAAAACTATTTCATTAAAGTCAATATTAGGTTGAAATGCGATATGGTGCCTTTTAAGAGACAGCCGCTAAACATACATAGACAATTGTACGTGGCCCGCCCACTTTTTGAGGTAGCCCCCATACAAACCCACCGTGCAATTTTGTGTGTTTTTATGACAAAATCCTTCATTTAGATCAATATTAGCTTGCAATTTGATTTTGTGGATTTTAATGGACAACCTCTTCATATACATATACAAAGGGTCGTGTCCCGCCCACTTTTTGAGGTAGTCCCATATAAACCCACAGTTCACTTTGCATTGTATGCAGTTGTATGGAAAACGTCAATATTAACTTGAAATTCGATATGGCAGCATCTTACACTTCTACTACATCGCTTCATACACATCTACTAGCGAGCGTGTACCACCTCCTATTTAAACCCCCACTTTTATGTATTACAATACTATTTAAAGCTTCGTGTGAATGGTATTAGAGCTTCGATTCAACCGAAGTTAACGTTTTTTCTTGTTTTGTATTTAAACAGTCTATTCAAAACTTCATTGGTAGATGCAACTGCAATTCGAACCAGAACCAAAAGCACTGAGCGCATAATCTCAGCATCTTAGCTACATCAGCTAATAAACACACAACACATCAATTTAATGATGGCAGTTGGGTCTTCACTGTGACTGTCTGAAATCGAAATACCTATTTTCTTACGATTCGTTACAGCCTCGTTCATCATCTGACTATTCTTTTTCTTTGCTCTGTCTTTTGTAACGCAAAAATTTCTGACAAAATTAGTAGATTTCGGACCATTATCTAATCTATTCATCAAATGAAAACCATTGGATTGTGTATAGCAATATAGAGCGCATTCAACTGCAACATTCACTCTTGTTTTATCTCAATTCAATCACAAATTGTATTAATCTAAGAGCAAAATTTCCATGAATTGATTTAATTTGGAGGTATTTAGTCGATTGAATCATTTCTGCATGGAAACACTTGCCACAATTCAATATTTTTAATAATTAACTAGATGAAATTAACTAGTGCAGATAAAATTCACCAATTCGAATTTAATGTTATACAAAACAACAACGAATTATCCACAAAATAATCAATAATATGCCATTAGTATAGGCACAATGAAATTCTATAATTCACGCATTATCTAAAGCAATTCCCATACACAGACTGATAGATAGACAGACAGACATATTATCATATAGATAATATGTAATATAAGCCAGCAAGTAAACAGTAAACAGCAAGTAAAATGTCATATCCTTTGGGAAACATTCGATAGAATTTTTATAACTGTTAAGATAAGTAAATACAAAATAAGTTACTAGTGCACAAGAAATAACGCTGCTTTTCAGTTTGTGCGACTACGAGACCACTTATGGCTGTCACATTCATTTCCACAAACTAAATACAACGTTTCATTATATAGCTGTGTAGAGGGTGTAATACTCGTTAGCTAAAATCTTACAAAAAATCGTACTACATATATAAAGGGTTTGTATATAAAGGGTTTTTCAATAAGGATATAACAATTTTGTATTTACCGTAATTAAAATGCAGCATAATTGAGATAATGGGCTGAAATTTCCTACAGGTGCAGTATAGTATATGTTACATTTAAGTATGGAAATTGATTCTATGCAGCTACCGCTCACTCACACTAGTCTTCCACACATATTGGCCGGAGTGTTGGTAATTTCACGTTCGATATTGTTCCTAAGCTTCTCTTATGCCGTTAGCACAACTCCAACGGCATTAAATTGCATGAGCGAGGAACATTTCTCAAGATTATACGGTTACCGAACTTCCCCTACAATAGATTAATTATTTGAGTAGCATGTGGCAGCATCTTGTTGGCAACATATATCAGTGATGTCAACAATTCTGCCCAAAAATGGTATTCCAACATGGCACGATAGCGAACTTCATTGACCGTAACATGGCAACTATTTTCATCGAGGAAGTCACACCTCCGGTATGAAGTCCACACCACACGTTCACTTTTTGTGAATGCAGTGGAGTCTCTTGAAGCACATGTGAATTTGTTGCTGTCCAATATTTTGCTTATTGACAAAGCCATTAAGCGAAAAATGAGGTGAAATTTAGAATTAACTTCAAACTTTTTCAGCGTCCAATTGGAGTAGTTTTGGCGCTTGAAATGAACAAGAGGCTTCAGTTCTTGAGTTAGTTTAATCTTGTAAGAGTGTGGGTTAAGATTTTTAGGAAAATTTCGCCATAATATGGTTTAAGAGATTCCCATTTCATGTGAATGGCTTTGAATCGACAGATTTGGCTCATTTCGAACAAAGCTTCGTTCGATGTTTTCGCTACTTCGACCGGTGTGTTGTCTCACTGCCACGGGAACACTTCCACTCTGCCACGCACAGCCTAACTGGTGTTCTTAAAGTTTCGAACACCGATTCAGCAATTCGGTAGTAATATTTATCTAATAATATCCAAACGTTGTTGGTTTCTGAACTTCTCTATAAAAAAATGTAAAGCCTGAAAACATTTTGACGTTGACTGATTTCGTAAAAAATGTAGGGCTGCGTTAGTATTCCAATACAAAATTGTTATGTGCCTATTAAAAATCCCTTTACATATTCATACTGTAAAAACCACACTGAACCTACGTACGGAGATTTTCATTGGGATTGGTTAGTTGATTACTTGGTTGGTTAGAGTTTGGGTTGGTCGGTTACTTATCGGTTGGCCACACATGATTTTATCGCTTATTAATTCATTTTACGCTGATTTGTTGCTTTTTCCATTTGACAAAGCACAACAATGATGCGGACAACGTCGACGTCGACGACGACAACGACGACGACCAGCATAAAGATAACGCACACACACACACACGCCCAGCAGTTACAGGGCCCTGAAGCCACACGTCCTGTGCATATATAGCAATGGAGTGGGCGTGCTCTATGCTGTTTATACAATTTACAGTGCGTTTAAAAAGCAAACAGACAACGACCACACATGTAAAAAAAGAGCTGCCATATGCCACTAATGGAAGTCACTGCGGTGTGCCGCAAAAGCAAATATCCTAAGCAAAAGGATAAGTGCAAACGGAGTGAGTTTGCTGCAGAATCAGGCTTCAATCTAGTTGAGTACGTACCGACATTGTGAATTGTGCAAAGGTGTCCAAGCGTACAGTGTATCTGTATGACCATGGCTTCCTGCCTCATATCCTGTTTGAATATATGTATTGTTGATGATGTCGTTGTGTATAAATGGGCGTTACATCGTCAATGGCAAATCATGCGTAAATAATGCTTTTGCTCTCACACTCTCAGCTTAAAACAATTTATAAAAGTGAAAAGTGAAAGGATATTTTACTATGTGTGGATGCTGTTGTACATTTTGTGTGGCTTAAGTGCAATTATTGATTAATTTTTCTTCTTCAACTCTACGCTTCTTGTAGATACTTAATTAATAGCTGCACGAGCTGCAAAAATTAAATACTATCCGCTGCACATAACAGCTGTTATAAATACTAGTTGCAGTAGAAAAGCAGAAGTTTAATAGTAGTTTAACATCCACCCACCCACCATTCACAAATGCGCTGAAGTATACTAAACAAAAAAAAAAAAAAAAAATCTAGGACTTTATTAACTCGATATCTTGTTAAAGCGTTTATTTCTTCTCCACTTAATGCTGTTTGCTTTACGCTTCAACAACTTCAATTGAAACTCATAACTTGTATTGAATCTGAACCGGGCTCTTTTAGTATCCTTTTCATTGTATACCCTTCACAAATATTGCGAAAAAATTGTCCCAAATTGAGTACGTATTGGCAAAATTTAAAGAAGTTTATCAAAATAATGATACAACCCCACGAACAGCTGAAAAAATGTGTCATTCACAGAGAATTGAGCATTTTTCAAATGTTCACAGTTGTAACAAAACTTGTAATTCGAATCTTGCGAGCAAATAATATTAAAAATATTTTTTATATTATTAAAAAAGTATTCCTTAAAATAACTACTAATAAAATATGAATGAAAATTTAATTTTAACATGAGAAACGGTGCACTATGGTGGAACCAAAGCTATGATACTCGTACTTTTTCACACGCTTCTGAATATTTCATTCCGTGTTTTAAGTGGTCAGCTTAACGAATATGAAAGTCTTTAATAAGGATGTTTCCCATATTTAGACGCGGTGCGTGTGCGTGTGCGTGTGCGTGAAGTAATGTCTGGGCCAGAGCCGCATGACAAGCAAGTGGTCACTGCGAATCAGCTCGTTCAGCCTGTAATGCTAACTAAGACTCAGTGTCAAAGCTAGAATGTCTGAGGGCCATCCTAACGGAAACGGGCACTGCGACAGAAAATGATGTCTTTTGTACCCTGGCCCGTATATGGCTAAGTTAATTTATCTAGGATTTTCGCCGTCTCTTTAATGAAACGTAGAATATCCTTAGAAGAGGTGTTTCTGATGCAATATAGGGTCTTTTCATCTGCTCAATTCTGAGTCTGGCCAAGGCCGGGCAATCGCAGAGCAGGTGTAAAGTAGTTTCTTCATCCTATAGACAGAGTCTGCACTCTGTTTCTGAGGAGAGACCTAGTTTATTTAGGTGATATCTCAGTGGATGATGGCCTATGAGGTAGCCCAAAAGCAACCTCAGGTCAGATCTATTAAGATGTGCGTTTGTATTTTGTATATAGGACGGGTTAGCAGCTTGGCCTGCCGTAGACCAGGGTACTGTATCCAGTACCGGGAGTTAGTGCTTTTAAACCGATCTAATATGAAAGATTTTTACTTAGCACAGCTAAGTCCGCAAAAAGTCTCCGAACCTATGAGGACCAGTTTCGAGGAGGAATTCCAAGAAGATAGTGCTTTAATAGCCGCTTGGCTACCTAAACAGTCTACAGTCTGAAGTCTCAGAGACTCTGTTGCTGCTGAGGATTAAAAAAAAATGTGCAGCGGAGGTAGACCGATGGTCGCCTCTATTGCAGCAGAAATATGGCACCCGACATGCTCAGGCCAGTAAGCCCTTGCAGTTTGTCGCACTGCCTTATTGCACATGTTTGCAGTAGTTTAGGCTACCATACAAGGGCGGCGTATGTTACTATAGTTCTCACCATTGAAATGTAGATCCACAGGATCATTTTTAGCGAGAGACCCCACTTGCGGCCAAACATGCTTTTGCAAGTCCATAAAGCCATTGTTGCCCTGTTGAGGAAATTTTTGAGATGGGTATTCCAATTTAGTCTTTTATCAAGGGTGACCCCCAAGAACTTTACTTCATCGGAAAGTCCCCGAAGAGCTGAACACATTATGTTCGAGACCGTATTCCCAAATTTCCCAGAGACCAGGATCGCCAGGTGATCCGCATATCCAATGACGTTATACCATTGTGAACTGAGTTCGATTAGGAGCTCGTCTATAACTAGGGACCAAAGTAAAGTTTTCCCACGATAATATTTTTATTTCGAAACGCGGTTGAATCATTCATTACTACAATATGTCAGCACTGTCTGGCTGAAAAGATTTGCATAGTAGAGTACTGCCTTGAAAACTTCGCTGCCATCTCTTTATAATACTTATATCCGGTAGCTGCTTTCATAGAAAAATATAATAACTAATTTGTAATCATCAACCTTTAACAACTTTTGTTGTCGAGATAATTTACAATCAACATTTTAAGAAATCATACTACTGAGTACGTTGGCTGAAACTACATATTTACAACTGTAAAAGATGGTGTAGATACTGTTCTCCATCTTCTATCGCTGGGGAATTAGCCTAAGTTCTGATCCACTGGCTTTTTCAGCCAGTTAGTAATATTAACGGGAGCAACTCTCGCAGTTGCAATCAATGAGTCCGTGACTGCATTTAAAACTGTAAATGGCTGCCGCAGATATCTTAGTTTAAATGGCAGAGCAGTTTGTCATTATAAAATTGAAGCTGACTCCAGAGATGAGTAAAGCACTACCGAAGAGATAATTTATGGAAAGGCATTGGCCTAATTCCACATGCAACCTGCTTGTTTGCGAAAACTGTGGAGTGAACTATAATTGAAGCCTAATAGATCTATGGTAAAAGCATATTAGCAAGTATTTAATAATTTTGTATAAATACTAGCACGATTCGATTTAGTATGACAAAACAAACCAAGCATCGTGCGCTTAAGCTTACCCAAATTCTTGCACAGAGTTCAAGTTCAAATGAGTACAAGTGAGAGGAAACGAAGCAAAATGATTATATTCTTTCGCATAAGTCTCTCCCATTTTGTCTACTTTGTTCATTCAAAAAATATGTGCGTAAAATGTGATGGTTTGTGCTCTAGTATGTTTGAATGAAGCAGTTGCACATGTCCATACAAATGTGTACATACATTTTAATTAATGCACATATGTATGCACAGATAAAAAAAATATTGTTTGCTTGTAGGTGCAAACGGAGTGGCAGCTAAAGTAAGAAAGAGTCTGACGCGACAAGCACTGTTGAATAGTGAGTGAACCGAAAAACTTCTCTGTGTGTTTTGCTCATTTGCCTTGTCTTTTCATACGGTTTGTGTGTTTCTTGTATCGAACTAAGATCACCATAACTTACAACTGGTCGAAATATTTGCTTTTTATTTGCAATATTTTGTCAGTACCAAATGAATACAAGAGTAGAAACGGATTGTGCAAACGAGTGTTTTGCACTAAAGGAGCTAGCGGTACTCAATTTGTGAAACAAACTCCTTTATATGTGTTTAAGCAGATCAATACATTTATATTTCTTATAATAAGTGTTGCTAACAGCGCTTAAAAAGGGTATGCAACTGTCGATTTTACTAAAGTTGCTGTTTATTCACTTATATCTCTCATACCATACTTTCGCTTTGCGCTTGCCACTTGTCCGATATGAAGTGTCTGCTCCACTGCTTCATAGTGCAATGTTCGTGAACGTTTATTATATTGGTGAAAACTAGATTGCCTGCTGCCCAGTTTGCTTGCTTAACATCAACCTCCATCTCCATACTTATACATTCCCAGCCCATCATCATCCATCTAACTACTTGTTCGTTCGTGTTCGTCTTGACTGGGCTAGCCTAGCCAAGCTGCCTGTCATAATGTTGGCAGTAGTAAATTTTTATACGGCATGGCCACGTCGCAACGAGTCAAGTCGAGTTGGGTCGCATCGTGTTGAGTCAGTGCAGCTGCCGCAACGTGCTCTGCACTTAAATGAGTTGCTATAATTTCATAATATTTTCATTCGTGCCCTTATCCTTTACTGCCGTTGCTGTTTTCAGAGAGAGAGAGAGAGAGAGAAAAAAAAACAAAGTTTTTGTATCTTTCACGTATATTTTTCATTATTTGCGCGAAAAGGCGTGCAGAATCTAAGTAGTTAAAGTTGAAACAAGTCCAAATGAAAGCAGTGCGCGCATAAATTTTCAACAACCTTCTTCACGATGTACGATATAATGATGTGCGAGCGAGGTGCGAAGGGTGCCAAATGGGTTGGCATTGCTAAATACTTTGGCTGCGCCATGAAGTATGCTACAATCTATTTATTATATGATGGCAACGTCGGTTTGAGAAGTGAGCTGAAGCTGCGGTACAAACACTCTTCTTGCTGTTATTTTTGTTGTTGTTGCTATTTAGTTCTTGGTTGCAATTGCCATTATTGTTGTTGTTGTTGTTGTTGCAGAGTGCACGGACATTGGCACTTGGCAGAGCGGCTGCCCCAGCCCGGCCTAGGTGTCTGTCCGGTAACGGATACTAATGGCACCCCAAAGTTGTAGCTTGATTCTGGCTCGTACTCTCTCTCTCTCTCTCTCTCTCTCTCTCTCTCTCTCTCTATTTCTATGTATATTTCTATGTATATGTATGTGCTATATACATACATATATACTTGTATTGAGTACATTAAAAAGTTTTCTCCTTTTTTCTTATGTAGGCTGTTTTTTGAAAGCTTTGTTTTTGGAAGTGGCGCATATGCTTATGCCAGAACACGACTTAGAAATACTTTAGAGAATATGAATTGCCAAGATATGCTATATGAGGAATAACAACGAGTATATTTCTCGACTTAACAATTGTAATAAATCCATTTCAACTAGCCCTGCAGTGTAAATCGAATTTTGTTCTTGTATCGATCACTTTTTTGTCAGATATTTTTGAAATTCGCTTACTTTGGTCTTATTTATCGGACGGCTGATACATGCTGAACAGGTGGACAGTCCTTGCATTAGCACATTTGTGAATGCATTAAAAGTATATATTAGAAGAAAAAATTGAAATTTTGTATCAAAATTTTAAATGCAAACATGCACTTTATTTTTCTACAGCGGCGGCGCTTACTCTCATCCAATTTTTTTTCCTAATTTATAGATTTTATGAGTATACATTTGTGCAAATGCATGGACTGTCCACCTCTTCAGCATTTGGCAGCTGACCGATAAATAAGACAAAAGGAACCGATTAATAGTCGAATTTTAAAAATAACAGACAAAAAAGTTATCGATTTTTGAACGATAACAGAAAAAAATATCGAAATACTCCAGGGCTACTCAAAATGGATTTATTACAATTGTGAAGTCGTGACATGCAGTAGTCAATATTATTCCGCCTATAGCATATCTTGCCAATTCTTATTTACTAATGTATTCGTAAGTCGTGGGAACGGTCCTAAATTATTATTATTGGGAATACTTCAAGTCACTAGTCAAAGTTGAAAAACACGATCCAATGGCCAGCCATGGAGCATATTTTAGATCATAGATTATTTCATTTCAAAATTCAATGCCACTTTTCACAATTCTAACGAAAATAGTTAACTATTGAAATTATGCATATTTGTATTGTTTTTATGACTTTTTATGACTTGTTCCTAAGAAGGTACCATTTTTCTTTGGGCATGACAATACCTATCTTTAGAATGGAAAATATTTCTTCCTCACATACTTCTGCTTTAAATAGTTGTTTAGATTTTCCGTTTTATTTTCAAGATGTATAATCGCTCACTTTCCAGTGGAATGAATGTTGCCCAATACCTTAACATCGTCCTATGTGATCCAAGAACCAGCCGATCTAACAAACAAAACACTTAAAATTTTGAAAAGAATGATTATGGTAGAAAGTGCTAACCTTATAAATCTAAAAACTTTGAGTAAAAGGACTCAGTTCAATCAATATAAAAGCGGAGCTAGATTATACATACGCGGAGTTTGAACGAGGACATACATGCTGCGAAGACGAACATTGCAGTGGTCCACCAAATGAAGTGACCACAATAGAAAAGGGTATTGGATGGCGAGTTTGCAGACATGGTAGGCATTTCAGAAAAAGCTTTGGATATGAGAAAGCTAAACGCTAGATGGGTGCTGGGATAGTTCAAAATTTTGTTTCATAAAAAAAATGTACCAATTCTCACAAAAAAAAAAAAAGGAAAACAATTAAATTCCGTAATTCGGAAATTGAGGGACTAGCTATTAGTATGCCAGTGACAAAACTATAATACTATTCACAGTTGTGTGACGACTATAAAACACTCTGTACTTTAAATTTAAACAGATTTTTTAAATTTACAGAGTTGGCTCTACTTCGACATATCCAGTACTCTTGCCCATCACACACTCAAGCAAGTGGACTGCGGCACAGTTTAATGAATAAGCCTAGTTTTTCTATCGATTCTTGGTCCCATTCACGATGTTGCAGTTTGGACTCTAATTCTTTTTTATACTAGTTACATCTACTAGTGACAAGAGGTTTAAACTTTCTAATTCACCCAATATTTAGTTTTTCTATATCTTTGGGGTGTGTGCATGTGTGTGTGTATTTGTGTATGTATGTACATATGTGTGACTACGTTTGTGTGGCCGGAAGTTGCTCTGCCAAAGTGCGCTGTTGCAATTGTTTCCGCTGTTGTTGTAGTTGCTGCTGTTCATTTCACTCCTGTTGTTCTAAAGTTGACATTGTTTTTGTTGTTGTTTGTTAGTCCTGCGGAAGTTATTTTTCTTATTGTTGTTGCTGTTATTGTTGGTGTCGCTGACGCTGGCAATGGCGAGGATGATGGCGAAATTAAAACTGATGCCTGTTAACATAAATTACATTTATGCAGCAGTCAAGTGTTAAATATACATATACATACACATACACACACACACACACACACATGTATATACACACAAAATGGAAATATGTGTGTGTGTTTTGCTGTTTGTGTATATGTTTTGTGTGTTGCACAAATTTTCTGCATAATTGTTTATTACACTAAATTAGTAAAACTAAACGGTGTAGACGTTTAATTTTGCTCAAATGCATGAAACATGCAATATTAACATCAAAGAAATATATGCATTAGTGTCGTATGGTATTTAACTACCTGTGCTTTTTTAACAGTGATTGAAAAATCACTGGTAGCAGTTGCTGCTCAATATTGTAAACATCGGTCATTGAGTTGCAGTTGCTTCTTACTACTGCAACTGTCATTTACTGCGAAAAGTAGCAAAAAACAGTAGCAACAAGTATCAGTAATATAATGTACTAAAATGAATTTATTGTTACCAGCACAGAAAGTCACAAGTAGATGTAGCATCTGATACGTCAAACTGAATGCAGTAAAATCTTAATGAAAAACTAGTTAAGTTTAACACTTATACTTTAGAAGTCTATCAAGAGAAGTGTTCCTTTAATTATTTTAAGTAATAAATAGATCAAAGGTTAATTTGATTTTCTTATCTTTTTTTCTATTCACACATACGGAGGTGTCACAGAAATCTCTAGACAAAAATCCGTCTGGTGATTTGAATTTCTGTAAAAAATTCCGTAGGTGTCACAGAAATCTCCGAGATTTCATAGAAAACAGTTTTTATGTACAGACGAGTTTTGTGCTACGCAGAGTTGTTGTATTGGCAATGCTGTCACTCGTTCTTGTTGCGTAAACCGACCTAGATGGTTTTCAGCAAATAAATACACATTTTTATAAATTTAAATAAAATAATAAAATGTACTAAATGTTTAAATCCTAAGACACAGTTACGAAGAAAATACATTTAACTAGCACATAAACAAGGTTTACCTTATGATTTGAAGAGTTTATATATGCAATTAGCAATTCCACCAAGCAAAATGCTGGAGATTTCAAACGGTCTAAAAGAGATTTCTGTGACGCCAACGAAATTGATTTTGGTCGGAATTGGGGTAAAAGAGATTTGTGTGACACACCCCAGATAGAGTGAAATGGCATTATCAGTTTGTCTGAAAAGGAGACATCGGAAACTCCGTAAATTATATATAGAGGTATGTTCAAAAATTTGTAGGAAAATGACTTTGTATTTTTAGGAAAACATATTTACTTATCATCCAATAGCTCCTGAGCTCGATAGCAGAAAATCGCCGAGCACGCAAAACCCTTCTAACCGTTATGCCGCTCACAACCAAACTAAACATGCTACATAGCTGAAACTGGAATCATATGTTCGTGACGAGTGTACAAACACAACAAAATAAAAAATCGATAATCGAATGTATATTGCCCGCAAAATTTGAAAAGTCAAGTTACTTTTTGTACACACCTCGTATTCTTGATCAGCTTGACGTGACGATTCGATCTAGTCATGTCTGTCTGAATATATTTGCCTATGCTTCACATAAATATCAAGGGGTGTGTCACGCCCAATTTTAAGGGTAGCCTCCATAGAAACTTACCACCCAATTTTCGAATTTTGCATTGAAACTTACTTCAGTAAATATCAACATAAAATTTAATATATTGGCTTCGTATAGACGAACGCCTCACATATAGAGAAATACATATATGTGATTTCTCCATTGTATTCTTTAAACTCATCTTGTAAGAACTCCAATATAACGCCAGATGTGTGACACGTTTTTTATCCAATTGAGGCCAAAAAGTCATGTTGCGATACCGTTCGCCATCTCGTCATTCTCGTTTCGAAAAATCTATATGGCCCGATTTCGGCGCCTGACCAAATTCCACACCAAACAGTAAGTTTTTCTGGCTTCAATTAACCTTTTGATACTGCTGTGGATTATTCTCTCACCAAATACAAGTTCACTAAACCGACAACCGTTCTTGGAGCTTCAGTTCTTGTATCAATTGGATCTTATACAGATGCATACTTAAATTTTTTCGCCAAATTCGCTAAATTAAGGTTGCAGAAAGCTCAATTTCTTGTGCACGACGAAGAATCAAAAGGTTTGGGTCTGCAGTCTTTCAGCAAGAGCAGCAATATTTTTGATTGACCAATCATTTCGACGTTGCTTGATCAGCAACTGAATTGTTTTCCTCTATTTTAGCGATAAAGCCTTGAATTAATTGGGCTATAAATATTCAATTCGGCTATAAATATTTTGTAGCCCGAGAGCAAACCACAAATTTTTATAACTTTTAAAAATTTGTTGAATTGTGTAACGCACCATGGTAAAATGGTGACTACCTGATACCTCAGAGTAATGACCTTTTAAAGTTCGCATAAACCGTCGTCAATCATAACTATTAAAAAACACTTACTAACTTGGGAATTGGAAATTCACTTGTACTTAAATGTAACCTAAAAATAATAAAATGAAAGGAACAGTGTTACCAACACCAATTAGTATTGGTCATTAGCACAGTTGATCAGTGCAAATACAAAATATATTCTTCAGATAAAGTGAATCGAAGTAAATTTAATCAGGACTGTGTGCAGCAAAACGAGTAGTGAAAACAGCCCAAAGCAGTGCTGTCAACTAGCATAATTCCACCCGACCGACCCAGCTGTTCAACTGTCCGTCCTGTCCGATGCAATCGAATCCTGTGGATGGATATGGAATCGTTAATTGAGCTACCCTCGTTCCTGGGACTTGATAACTAGGGTTACTTTATCTTTCCTTTACATAACTAATTACTTTGCACAATACTTTTATTTATATAATTAATTGTTATTAAAAAAAGCTGTTATAACAACAACAAGCATAACTCCAGTTCTAAAATAATTAAATTTAAACAAATAAAGTTAGTTTCAAAACACCAAATTCTGCATATTCTACGGAAACCTTCAATTTATGAGCAGTGCTTTCAATGCGCATGAAATGTAAGCACTAAGAATACACAATAGAAAACGTGAAACGCTCCATGCCGAACCACTTTTTTTTTTTTTTTTTCAAAAACACACAATCATGCAACCATGGATGCACACACGCGTGCAACACAATTTGTCACTCAAGAGTAACTTTGTCAAATGCAGGATGTAGATTCACAGTCGCATTCACTTGGTTTCCGCTGCACTTTTGTGGTTTGTTGAGATGCATTTACGTTTTAAACATGCTGCGGCTGCTGTCAGTTGCAAGTATTTATTAACAACAGGACTCCATGTGCAGAAAGTATTTTAAACCATTTATATCTATAATTTTCTACGAAATTGCGCATCATTGTCGTAAGCGCTGACGCAAAAGATCTTTGAAAGTTGCAGACTGATTATAAAATTTGTGTTCTTCATATTTGCGTCAAAGTACTAAATATGCAAATTATAAATATCAGTATTTTTTTTTATAGTATTTTAGTTGGTAAAATTTTAAATGAAATAAATGTTTAAAACAAAAAAGAGAAATAATTGATACGCCACTAGGAACTCATTTATAAATGTGCATTAATTAATTGCACAACTGCATCATAATTTGTACAGTGTGCCAAAATACAACACCAATGCAAATTTTCGGTGTTCATTCGTAAAACACGAAGGTGTTCGTCCCCATGGAGCTATGGCTGGACAGCGTTGATTTAGAAGCGGAAGCATTTTTCATAATGGATATTTATATTATTGGGTACTTTAAAGACGGACGCATTGCGACCACTGAGAGAACACTAGTTAGTGTAAAAGCATATCTATTTCATGTAAATATTGTGTGACTTTTTGAACTGGATCACTGGTATATGTGTTCATTAATGTTTGGAATTTATAGGAAGGACCCGTAGCTTTAAAACTTTTTGCAAGTGTATAAAAATTAACTATTAAAATTTGGAGGCATCAATAGACGATTTGAAGTCTTTATTCCGTGTTTAAGCAGTTAGAAGTTACTTCGTATAGTGGACAAACCTGGCAAATTTTGACTTACTAATATCCATAAAAAGTGAAATGGAAAAGTTGTTAGCCCTACACAAATATTCCATTTTATTTTACAATCCTTGCATACAATTTTATCCCTAACTACTTGAAAGAGGCGTCGTATGTATGTCAAATGAAAATGATATACTGTCTATTTTTTATCTCAAAAAGACCGAATTACAAAAAAATGAACAGCGTTCGATTAAATCTCACGAATCAAACTGATTTGTTTTATATTTGGTGTCTTAGAGAGGGAACCATATGGTTTCGTAAAAGCGAGAGACGCAGAATAGACTAAATGGTATTAGTACATTTCATGTAAAGGTTCGGTAAATTTGTTTGGTGATTTGAAGATTATGCATATCAGTTCCAGCGTATCTTGTAAACCCCTGAATGACTAACTCGCTGAATGATTAAAACCGGTTTCTTGCGCAACCGAACTCTGTTTACGGCTCAAAATTAGTCAGTGACTGATTTCGTAAGTTATCAAAGATTTCGATTTGATTGAGCATTTAATCAGTCCTTTCAAACCTAATCAAACTGGCAACGAAACGGCTGGGACCTACTAAATGTCTGCGAAAAACTAAAGCAACCATAAATATTTTGATTAGCTTGGTTTTACCAGTTGGTTGGAAAATATGAAACCATGCGAGTTTTATTTTGGAAAAATTTCTTACTTTTACACTAGAATTCTAAGTGTGCCTGGTGTGACCCAGATTGGTTGCGCGCTTTCTCGCTGACTTATCCGCCTTCTCGTTACCTGGACCGGATAACTAATATAACTTTATCAATTAATATCCTAGAATGAATAATTGTTCTAGGTACACCAAGACTATTCTGGAATTGAGTGAGTAGGAGTTCAGTACTCTGCTGGCCACCTGGCAATCAGAGAATATTGTATGAATTTGATTGATATGTCCTCTGATTATATTGAAGTTGACACATCTTTCTATGGCATAGATTTCTGCCTCCAAAATACTAAAAAGTTTTACCTAATGGTTCGAAGTAACTCTAGTGAGGCAGCAGGCTGTTGTTCCGGCTTTCAGTAATCTGCAATTGTTCAATTGTTCAATTACTTTGATCAACAGCAATCTTCCGGTACCTGCTTTTTTGCAACGTAATATATTTCACAGTTGCGTGTGGATTTCCGCTCATTTATAGCAAGTAATAGTATATTTGTTTCAACTCTTCTTCAGCACTTCTTGGCATGAGATGCATGCATCATCTCCAGTACTGGTTATAAATTAAACCACATCTAGGACATGCAGTTTTGGCTCCCACCTACTTTCTTAACCTTACAGTCAAACAGAACTAGGTCTACATTTTAGGTCATACCTATATATATATATGTATATATATATTCTTAGCTATATCTATTTATATCTCATATGCCAATTATTGTATTTGATTGCAGCGTACCAGCACATCACTATGGGGCGAATGGATGGGCGTGCTGCACGGCGACGAGATTGAATATTTCTTTGGCCAGCCATTGAACACATCGCTACAGTATCGGCCGGTTGAGCGTGAACTTGGCAAGCGAATGCTTAATTCGGTTATCGAATTTGCAAAAACTGGGTAAGTAAATTAAAAATGTATAGCTTACAGCACAGCTGATGCCGGTGCGGCGAAGCATGATGCGGATGATCAGCGTTAATTGCCATGTCGAAAGTGTCGCCTCCGCCTCTTCGGCTGCAGCTGTTGTCCATGGTAAAAATTTTTTCTTTCGATATGGTGTGAACGAAAGTTTGCTATTAAAATATTTAACAAGTGTCACTCAATGTGTCGGACGTTAACAAGGTTTTGCGAGCAAATGCGCTGCGTGTCTGAAATTGTGTTAAAAATAAACGCTTTAATTATAGCGCAATCATTTCGATTTATTCAATTTTGTACGAAGGTGGGGGCTAACAAGATTTCAGTCGGTTGGGTTGAATGATTATTATGTATACAACATACGATAATTTCAACACGTTGTTTATGTCGATAAATTCATCTTTAAACACATTCGAGAAAATAGATTTTTTGGTACTACTCAATTATTCAAAATATAGTATTCAAATTTTATTTTAGTATTCAAAAATTATTTTTTGATCATAACTTAAGTTTTTTTTAGGTTATGAATACCACCAGAAATCAAACAGCACAAGACATGGAAAAGTACACGGCTCTTTAGAAAAATTACATAGCGGAAATTTCTAATGCGACTGGCTTTAATTGCGTTCTCTCCAAAAAAAATGATTTTACAAGATGTGTACCATAATGGTTTTTGTGGTATTGTGGTCGAATATTCATTCTATAAAATTAAAATTAAAAAAAACTAGTTACTTAGTTTGTAGGTGGCGCTAATTTTATAGAATGAACAGATGAGAAAGTTGGTAACCCTGCCAACAAGGCAGCGACATTTATTAGAATCGTGAACTCATTTTCAAATATCATGCCAACTTTCTCAAATTTTCATTCTATAAAAATAAAAAATAAACTAGATGGCGATAACAAGGTCAATAGATGGCGCATTGTAGAACTAATCAGCGCCATCTATTGGCTGTTATAAATGGTTGCAACCAACGCTATGTTTAGTAATTCAACACTTCAGATACTAGATGGCGATAACAGACCCAATATAAGTAACTAGTTTTTTTTTAAATACTTGCGTTTTTCAATTACCATTAAATCCTATTGAAAATTGCTTACATTTAAGCTCAACTATTTTTTCAAATCAATTGAATTTTAATTGAATTTTCCATTAAAAGTTAGAAATAGTTGAAATTTCAAGCACTTGAGACCACTTAATTATAATTGTATTATTATAATTGTATTAATTAAAATGCCGTGTGTCGTCGTTAAGAGTCTTTTTGTGATCGATAAACTCTCGATACATCTCAACAACCTATTGGAGTCAATGGAGTTGCCACATATATACAAATTTAGAACGAATCGTGTTTCAACGACCCTGACAACTTTTTCATCTTTTTAAGTGTCAACGTCGTATATCAAAGACCCTGCCAACTTTCTCATCTTTTCATAGTATAACAAAAAACTAGTTACTTATATTGGATCTGTTATCGCCATCTAGTATCTTTTTATTTTTTTTTAAGAGTTGAGAAAGTTGGCAACCCTGCCAACAATAGCAACATAATTTATTAGAAACTTGAATTCTAATAAATTAATTTGTTGATTCTAACTTGATATTAGTGAACCTACTGCCTAAGAAAACAAAGCAAAAACTGCTAACGCGAAAATGTACTCATTCAAGGCTATTTTAGAGTTCAGGAGACCAAAAATCTATAAGGAACAAAAATTGACAGAGTAGTGTTATTTCTAATAGATGCTGTTTGAACTTTTGCTAGCCCTCTCGCATATTAAACCGCCAGGTATACTTTAATTTCGTAGCGCTCTGCTGGTAATCCGTTAGATGGCGCTGATTGAATTATTGGCAATTGTATTAAATAAATTGAGTTGGTAAAGAAAATTGATAAAGGGGAAGGTGTATAGATGCATGTAAACGTATTAAAAGTTCTTTGAAAAAATATGTCAATTTATATGAAAACAAGCCAAGTTATAAACTACTATTTGTTCTAAATCAGTTTTTAGTACAAATTTTCGAAAAGCTTTGCTATAAAAGCTTTATAGTACAACAGCAAAGTTTGCAACCACGATGAAACTTTGCTATAATTTAATTTATATAAGCTTCGCTTGCTATAATAAAAGCTTTGCTAAACCATCATTCTCTCTTTCTCTACATGCAACTTATATATTTCTCTTTTACACACACACACACTCGCACACACACAAACAGCAATCCAGCTCAAGATGGCGAAGAATGGCCAAACTTCTCCAAAGAGGATCCAGTTTATTATATCTTCAGCACCGATGACAAAATCGAAAAATTGCAACGCGGCCCTCTGGCGGCTCGTTGCTCATTCTGGAATGACTATTTGCCAAAAGTCAGAAGTTGGGCAGGTGCGTATACATATATAAATTTATTTAATATACTCGTAATATAAATTATTAAAGTTTTTCAACTGGGCATATGAGGCTAGGCTAGGCTACGCTAGGCTAAGTTGGCATTTGGCAAATGATGTATGTAAATCGTATATCTTATGAAAAGAACATTTTTTGCCGCCTTTGAAAGTAATGCGAATATCGTAAAAACGATATTCAATTAACATAAAATTCATATGACATATAAATAATACTTAAAACATGCGAATTTAATGGGACCACACCTCTATGTTGCTTTCAGTTGCTTTTACGCTGAAAGAGTTTATTAAAAAAAAAAAAAATACATATTTGTTGAATTGGTAGCTAACCCGCGATTTTATCCGCAGAGAATTTCTAGGTTGATTCATTAGCTTAAATTTTACTTTTATCTTAAGCTCCATACTGAGTTCGATGAAAATTTTTGATATCAAAAAAACTTCATATAAAAAAACGTTGTCAAACAACAATCAAAAAATTTCGGCACGAATTGTTTTCCATCGAGTATTCGGATAACAAAAACGTTTGCTACCGAAAATACTTTATATACTCAAAAAACAGGTGTGTGGAATTTTCACCTAATAAATATCTGATTTTAGTATTTCATGTTGATTTGGGAACACTGTTTTTCGTTTGTTTGACCTAACAGAAATAATTAACAATTTCATCATCAAAAATTTTCATCGATCTCAGTATTGGGCTTTAGAATTAAATATTAAAAATAATTATTTAATTGTGCTGAAACGATGTCGAGGAAGGAAATTTGGAGTAAGAAAATTTTTGTATTAATTTGTACTTGTGTTGCTCGAAGAGAGTCCATCCCCAAGCTTCGGTTTTCGAATCCGAATAAATTGTTCAGAAGAATTTCGCGATTTGAATTTACCAGATCTTGAGAATATGAATATTCATGTGTGCCAATTCCAATTAAAATCACGAAATTCATCTAAAAGTTAAGTACGGACCATTTTAACGGAACCGTTTCAGAAAATTTTAACAAAAGTACGGGGCTATAAATTTATAATTTCTGTAATCCAGTCTCTCGGATGGAGTTAGAATTTGAGAGGAGGAATATTTTAGAATAAACTTATTCGAATATTTGAATTATATTGTGTTCACGATTTAATTTAAAAAATATGACGCATATCAATATCGGGCAAATGGCCCCTGCAACTATGAACACAGACCCTTGCTCTGTTCATGAAATATTCGATGCATTGAGCTCAGGAATGGTTTCTGGGTTATTCACATACACTTGAGATTTCACAAAACCCCAAAGAGAGAAATCACACGATCTTATTGGTAAGTTGTCGTCCGGATCCATACCATCCAGTTGATGCCACAAGAACTCCGATAGTCTGACAGTCACCTCATTTTGAATGTACTAAGGCCCAATCACGCCGCCTGACCAAAATCCGTACCAGATATTGTGAATGCATTTGTTTCTGAGCTCGAATTTCAACAATTTTGTTTGCTGACGAAACCATTCAGATAAAATGCGCCTCATCGGTGCAGAAGATTTGTTTCGGAAAATCGGCATTTATTTCATTTTGCTCCATCACCCAAATAAACAAATTGCCGGCATTGTGCATGGTCCTACTGATTTGAGCTCGTGAGTGTGCTGAATCTTATACCGGTGGAGATCTTTCGTCAAAATTTACTGCTTTGAACGATGCCGCATAGATGTACCCTGATTTTCGGCGACACTCTTGTTTTCAGCAGCAATATTTTCGATAGACCGATCGGTACGTCGAATCACAGCAGACTTACTGTCCATAATCGATCCAGTTTCTTCATATTTATTGAACACTCTTCGAATTGTTGACACTTTAGGTGCAATTTCACGACCGAATCTTCCGCGAAGTTTTCGAGCGGTCTCAGCGTAAATTTCCCCATTTTTGCAATGGATTTTCATAATGATAACACATTGCTCAATATTGTAGCGTCAATTTTTAATAATCGGTACAATTTTATTAAATCATATTTGGAATACAAATGAAAATTCTCATATTTTTTCTTTCAAAATTTAGGTTTATTTTGAAAGAATAGTATATAACACAGGCCAACAAACTTCGGGGTCATGTAATTTTCTGGAAAGTTGAGAGTCATTTCATCAGCTCAGGATTTTGAGATATTTGAGGTTATGTACCCGGGTACATAACCTCAAATATCTCAAAATCCTGAGCTGATGGGCACGGATTCGGATTCTACGCAGCAAATTACTTCGGAAATGACCCTTAGCATTCCAACAACTAAACCTGTGTTATTGCCTCAAAGACTTAATGCAAATGCTAATGGTGTCGAACTTCAAATAGCCATAACTTTGCGATCGTATTTGATCTCTTGAACTCTTAAAACAAAGGGTAAGAGTAGTACTAAATGATGTAATTGAAGAAACAGATCAAAAAAATTTGTTGCACCCTGTACATAACCTCAAAAATAGGAAAAAACGCCATTTTTCGGGTACATAACCTCAAATACATCAAAATCATGTGCCTAAATACATACCTAAATACATAACCTCAAATACATCAAAATCATGTGCCAATTCTGAGCACCGATTCCGATTCTACGCACCAAATTACTTCGGAAATGACCCTCAGGTTTCCAGAAAATTACATGAACCCAACTTTTGTTGTCCTGTGTAATCGTTCGCCTCTACTTTTTCCAATATATCTGTTCATCTTTTGAAGCAAATCATGAGTCGACTCATTTTTTGGCTCTATTTGTGTAATTACGGTAGAGCTGCTCTGCCTGGTCAAATCGCTCGGAACTAGCTCTAATCGGAAGGACCAATGTCTGATGAATACATTCGGTTGGGTAGGATTTTCCATTTTAACATTTCTAAATTAATTTCCACCTGTTTTGCAACATGGGTCCTAGAATTTTTTAAGGAATAAAATAAAATTTATTCATACTAAATTTGTACTTTGAAAGAAGAATTCGAAAATGTTTGATGAGTTTGTGTGGGAGTATCCCACATAATATGAAGTTGGCTTGTTCATAACAATTACTGTATCTAATCTAAGTTAAATAGCCAAGTTAGTTGGCTCTTAATTCTCTCTGACGTTTATACAGACAGTAGGACGGACAGATGCACCGATGGACATGGATGTAACAACTTAGTTTGCGATGCTAATCAGGATTATAAATATATTAGTACTTCATGGATTCTGCCAAAGTCTCATACAAAGGAAAATTGATAAAATAACTTTTCAGATACTTATTTATTGTATTATTTTTAAATTAAAAGCAATATTTAAATTTTGCAAAAACCATAATTTTCTCTGTATTTGATGAAAATCGTACTGATCTATCTTTTATGTGATTTGATTTAAGTGTATGTTAAATATTGTAAAGTATCCAACGGAGATCTCGTAAAGTTTATGAATTCATTCTTTTATGTGATTTGATTTAAGTGTATGTTAAATATTGTAAAGTATCCAACGGAGATCTCGTAAAGTTTATGAATTCATTAATCCAACGGATTAATGAATTCATAACTCTTTGAAGCGAGTCAATTTAGAAACTTCAGTGTGTACTGCTCACAGTGCTATCAAGCTGATCGCTAAAATCTGTGTGACTTATGACGCTAGAGGAACTGCATTCTTCGTATATACTCACTTTATAGGTTTTTGTACTTATACTATTGTTAGTTTGTTCAATGGAATGAACGATAAATTTGTATCTCTGTATTGTCAAATTTGTTGTCACTCAATAAGTCAAGACAAGTCTTTTTGTTTATCTTATTACAAAAATAACATTTAAACTGTTTGTCATTCTTGTTTAAAACATGTAAATCGAAGCTGGTCACTCAGTTTGTTGGTCAAACTCTTTTTGTATATCTGTCAGTCAGTCAGTCAGTCAGTCAGTCAGTCAGTCTGTCACTGATACATACGAAAGCGCGCAAACGCGTGTCGATTTACATAATAAAAGCAGTTAAATGCAACACATTAACGAAAAGCGCGGCACGATGATTAATTGATGCACAAACACTTCGCCAACAGTGAGATATACAGATACAGATACATTGTAGCTGCGTTGTACTATCTGCGTCGCTCGTCTGTTGGCTGTCATATGATTCACAGAATGCATGTAGTTCGTCAGTCCGTCCACGTTCAGTCCATTCAGACAAATTGAGCCTGCACGCATAAATGTACGACAAGCAACACTTTCGAATGAAAGATTGCGTTGTCACGTAAAATATTTATATTGATAGTTTATCATGAAACATTTTCGTGTTTCAGAAGTTTGGCTTCGATTCGTTTTCAGATCGAATGAGTAATGCGGTCGGTTTTAATTTTTTTAAGTTTTTTTTTTTTGTTTATTATTATTTTTGGAGTTACACTATTATTAGCATATTTTGGGCATATTAGTTTTGTAATTAGGTTTGTTTATGTTCGAATATATGAGAAAAACGTAAGGCTAATAAAGAAATAAAAAAATAAAAATAAAAAAATGGAGGAGTTTTTTTGTGAGAAGTTTTTTTGTGACAAAAGGTCACACTCTTTGTCAACTGTTTTTGAATATATGAAGTATTTTCGGTAGCAAACATTTTTGCTATCTGAGTACTCGATGAAAAACAGTTCGTGGCGAAAGTTTTTGATTGTTGTTTGACAGCGTTTTTTTATATGAAGTTTTTTTCGGTACCAAAAAATGTTCATCTATCTCAGTATTGAGCTTTAGCGAAAAACAAATTTGAGAAATTTATTGCACTAAAAAAGATATAATATAACATTTTATTTAGTATTTGGTATAATTTCTAAGAAAATATACATTAAAAAAGCCATAAATCCTTTATATTTCCGGCTTTTTTGAACAAATGTAAAGAACTAAAATGGATATTAAAGGTAATATTAATGCCTTCTGAGTCTTTACGTTGTAAGTGAAGCTCAATTTTTTTTGCGATATTTCATCGATAATTGCGTAAATTTTGGATCAAATAATAAGAAATAAAAACAGACTAAATAAAATGTTTAGGCCTTTCTTTTTGACTTCACACAAAAAGAAGGCCTAATCGCCAATATTTTTTGTAGTTTTGTATACTTTTATAATATTTTCTATATTTAAGTAGTTTTTTGGTTTATAAGAGCTCAACATATTTCAATGGGTGTGAGCTAACCACATTGTGATGGATTTATGTCCCTGACTAAACAAGCATCAATTGTTTGATACTATTGCATTGACAATTTCGCATAATAACAAGATAGGTAGGTCAGGTCAGAAGAGTTGAATTTTTTTGTAGCATACTCTAAAGTAAGTCTTCACAAGAAGTTCCATAGTCTCATTATTAGAATCAGTCCAGTAACCGTCTTGCAGCTAAGAAGATGGAGTGTGAATATTTAGAGAGTATATTTCTTAGACGCGATGCAGTTGTTATTGATTCGGAAATTTGCTATGGAAATTTGTTCAAAGAAACTGCTTTATGTTTCTTAGTACTTCTATATACATAGGTATGTACTCATTTGAGAGTACACGTATAGAAGTACTAACAAAGGCAAAGCGGTTTGATTTTCAAACTTTTTTTTTTTGCATAGAAACATACCCATTTAGTAGCGCTCAGACATTTAGTACAGCTCAGACATTCCCAAATATACATAAAAATATTTCTAATTAGCTAAATATTTCTAATTTCTAATAGCTAAATATCAAAAGTGTTCATAGGACTGTATTCAATTTCAGATACATAATACTTTATTGTTGACATGAAAGATAAAAAGTCCCCATAAAATTTCCGTGGAATTCTGTGTTGATTTAAACGTTCGTTTTATAAGTGGCCAAAACTTCAGTTTTTTTTTTTTTAAACATTCTGTACTTCTTACTCACCTGAAATATAATAGCTTCTCGTTCAGCTTATGTTGCTTTGCCAAAGAAATTGTTCATTATTTCCAAATATTTGTCATGTGGCAATGCAGTCGCTTCGTCCTTATCGAAGTAATCAATAAAGTCATACAGCAAAGAATATGTTCCTGATATTATGAAAGAAGAAAAATATATTTTATTTAATGCATCTCATATTTCATTGTAAACGAAATGGTTATGTTTAAACTTTGACTTAATACGGATTACTGTATACCAAAACACTAACATCGGTATAAAGTATGACGTCATAATACCCACCAGACAACAATGGGACGACCTTCCGCACTACAGGGAAAATGCTATTAATATCTTTATTGACGGCTCTAAGCTGAATGGTCGGGTAGGAGGAGGTGTATTTTCACCAGATCTGGGGATTAGAGAATCCTTTAGACTGCCCGATCATTGTAGCGTTTATCAGGCGGAGATGCTAGCTATTCAGGAAGTTACGCATCTCCTAAGGCTATACTCTCACACACAAGAAAATGTGTTTATCTTCTCGGACAGTCAAGCTGCCCTGAAAGCGCTGAACTCCTTCAGCTCAAACACTAAAACCACAACGGAGTGCCGTATATCTCTTAACGAGTTTGCCGAACACTACGTTATACATCTCATTTGGGTGCCTGGTCACCAAAATATAGAGGGAAATTGTGAAGCGGATAAACTAGCCAGAGAGGGTACCACTGCTGATATGCTTCCAGGGAAGCCCCACGGCTACTTTTAAAATACAGATCTCAACAGAGATAATAGGTAGGGCAAACAAGAGATGATGCAACCTTGGTACGTACAGAATCTCAAGACTCACCTGGCCAAAATACAACCTCAAAAGAACAATAACACTTCTCCAGCACAAGAGAGATCAGATAGCTATTATTGTGGGAGCCCTCACAGGCCACTGCACAATAGGGAGACATGCCGCGAGGTTAGGGTTGAACTCCTGGGACTTCTGCAGAAGCTATGGAAATGCCAATGAGGAGGAGACGGTCGAGCACTTGTTATGTCATTGCCCGGCCCATAGTAGGAAGAGATTGGCGTTACTAGGGCGCCCCTTCCTGGATAACCTGACTGAACTGAGATTTCGGAAAAAGAGATCAAACAGATTTCGACGTTCTTGACACTGACAAAGTGGTTCTCAGAGTAGCTGCGGGTAGAAGTAGGAAACATATATGGTATCACAAGGCTCAAGTGGCAATGTGTGGGTCACCCATGTTGGCCATCCTAACCGAACCTAAACTCTGACTTAAATACATTTATGCTTATCAAGTATACTTATTTATACTTTTAAACAAACTCGTACACAAATGTTTTCCATTACTTGGAAAAAGAGACTATTAATTACTTTCTCTGCTGGAGCTGGCATTAAACTTCGAAGCAATTTCAAAGACAATTTGTTCCAGCAAAATTGGGAATATTTCGTTTTTTATTTGTGCAGTTTTTACTTTTGGGCACATTTTGTGAAAGTGAATTTTGTGAAGTGACAAATATTGAGAAATATGAAATTCATAGGTTCAATGTCGAGTGAATTCTAATCGCAAAATTCTGCCATGCGTGAAAAAAATACCGAAAGTGAAAACCAGAACAGGCCTGTATATAAGAATGCTTGACTTGACTGATTCATCATTAATGCATAGCCGAAACCGCAAATAGTAGAGACCTCATTTCTAGAAAGTAGTATTCTTTTCGTGAAATTAAAACGAATCCCTCCCCCCCTTAGTAGGGAAAAAAGATCAACAAATTTTTATTTGATCATATTCAAAATAGATTGTCGCAAAAGAAACTGAAACTTTTTAAAAATAGCTATTTCTGGTGGAGCCACTATTGGTAGGTACATGCGTGCGAAAGGTACATCCTTCACTGATATCTTGTAAACATTTTATGACAATCGGACCACTACAAGGGAAGTTATCGCGCTAAAAGTGACTGTGTCTTTTGGGCATCGGTCGAAAAATGAATCTCGAACAAAGGGCAAATATTAAGTTCTGTTTTAAACTTGATAAAACATTCACCGAAACGTTCCAAATGATGAAACAAGTTTATGCTGTCAATTGTATATACCGTAGAAATGTTCACGAGTGGTTTAAACGTTTTCAAGAAGGTCGTGAAGACCTCTGTGACGATGAAAAGTCGGGCCGGCCAAAATCAGTGGTGATCGAAAAGAACATTGAAATCTTCGTTGCGTTGTATGGAAATGGAATTAAATATTCCCAAAGATCCGATTCATCGCATTTTGACTGAGAAATTGGGTCTTCTTCAAGGTCTTTCGCAAAAGAAACGGGACTTTTTGAAAACAGCTGTTTCTATTGGTAGGTAAATGCGTTGGAAAGGTACAGTACATCCATCACAGTACACGCCTGACTCGGCTCCGTGTGACTTTTATCTATTTGGCAAACATCATTTGCCGATGAAAGGAGGACGCCTTATGAGGACATTGAAGCCATCCAAAAGGCGTCGACCGGCGTTTTCAAGGACATTCCGAAAAATGACCTAAAACACTCATTCGAAGGAAACACAAGGAAACTATTTTGAATAAAAAATTCGTCTGCTAACATTTTAGTTAAATCGTATTTTTATATTTGGTGTTTAAAAATATAAACTCGACTAATGCCAACACTTCTTATACTAGTAGTTATAATCAAATCGGCCACAATAAAATGGTTCTAGCAAATCTTCGAAATATAACTTTTTTGGAATGAAAGCGTTTTCCTGCATTTCACTGATAGTGATTTTTTTTAAAGGTTATGTCGTCTCCTTAATTAACAACTTAACTATTCTATAAAAGCTGAATTTCGAACAGAATACACGATTAGTTTGATAAAACATTTGTTTTATGAATGTTAATATTTAAAAGCTACAATGGAGCATTCGAGATACTCTCGAAATAGTATAGTTTTAGTTTTATTGATCAACTGAGTATCTTTTTAACTACAACTTGAGCAATTTTCGCTCAACTTTAATATATAGTACATGGCATATCATTCTGACATTCTGACAACTATTTACATTAACTTGAAAGGGGCCATTCAACTTCGACTTGAATGAATCAGCCAATTGAAATTGCCACCGCCACCGCCTTTCTCATTCAGAAACAGATTTATGAGTTGTCAGTTTTTAAAAATGTTCGCATCAATCAGCGGAAATGAAACACCGGCTAAGTAGTTCTGTCGAAATGCGAGTATGTATAAAAAAAAAGAAAAAAACAAAAACAAAAAAAAAAACCGAATGAAAAATAATAAAATAAAAATCGTTAAAGAAATTTACATTTTTTACGAAAAATTAAGTCAAACTTTTAATATGGCTGACCCACTCAGCGCGCACGCCAACTTAAAAAGTGAACTCTTTCACCTTAGTCGAATTTGTAGTCATCATTTTTTTATTGATTTTATACATATTTATTATATTATAGTATGTAAATATTGTAGTATGTAGTATGTAGTTTAGTTTGGTGCGTGCGGGCAGAAACAAGCAATAAATCTCACATTGACAGTGATAAATTCATACAACAGAATTGAGTTGGATTTGTAAAAGTTTGCATAAAAGCAAATGCTAATGCCCGAAATTGCCTGCGGTAAAAGATGACTTGTGCGACTCGTCGCAGCCCGTACTAAACTTAATTATAATGGTGACAATCGCCGGATATCTGAATATCCAAATCAGCAAAGGAACGCGACGCGCCATAATGTCTGTCGTATCAAACTGATATCGTATTTTACTATACAATTTTATTTCTAAGTGAAAATTAGTGTTTCACAAATTAATAATAAAAACAAAAAAAAAAAAAAAAAAATACCTAATTTATGTTAATTTTTAAGTTTAACGATTGTTATCAGATCTGCTGCCTTTTTTATTTAGAGCTCGCTTGATTGGCTTTACATAAAAAAAAGAGATACATATGTGTGTATGTATAATATCTATTAATGCATAATATCTACTTTTGTAGCCCCTAGAGAGCCTAAAAATGGCGCAAAATTTAAATAAAT
The DNA here is from genome assembly GCA_035044765.1 of Leucophenga montana. NCBI lineage: Eukaryota > Metazoa > Arthropoda > Insecta > Diptera > Drosophilidae > Leucophenga > Leucophenga montana. The sequence continues at coordinate 43,547 of JAWNNQ010001567.1, forward strand.
TAATACAATAGTAAGCGATTATAAGTTCGTAAGTTACATGAAGAAAAGTTGAATCCGGTCTTGAATCGATGTAACTTTAAAGTTAAGTTTAAATGACAAAAACTTTTAAGACTAAAATTTTGTTGACACTCTTTTGAAGACACTCTGGAACTGTTAAAGTGAGAGATAGTTTTGAATAAAGACTACGCCTAAAGCTAGTCAGAACAACTATATTATTATATACTTGGCTGAATATTCTGTCCATAAGAAGCCACCATATTGAATTCTAAATTGATCTTTAATATAATAATATAATTTTAAAAGAGGATTCAATTAAAATATTTCACAATAAGCCAAGAAAATGTGCATGTAAACACTTTTTAATGAAATGTAGATTTCCAGTAAAACTTTCCATGATATTCTCTCGACGTTGTGATTTTGTAACGTTTTATATTGTGAAAAAACTTTGCTCCATTTGGTTATTTGCTTTCACATTGTAGATAAAAATTATAAAAATATCGTATAATACAAGGTGTTTTTTTTTAGACATGTGGTTTTCAATCTGGCAACACTGTTTTCGGCAGCTGTTTTTTTTTTTGCCAGCTGTCACTTGATTTATGTTCAGTTTGGTTTGCCATTTCATAATGAATAGACTTACTCCGGAACAACGTTTGCAAATCGTGCAAATTTATTACTTAAAGGAGATGGCCACCGATCCCGATTTTCACAAGAAATTTTGTTCAGCGATGAAGCTCACTTTTTGTTGGATGGGCACGTTAATAAACAAAATTGTCGCATTTTGGAGTAATGATAATCCACAAGCCATTGTTGAGGCGCCGTTACATCCTCAAAAAGTCAATGTTTGGTGTGCTCTATGGGCAGAGGGAATCATTGGTCCATATTTCTTGAAAAATGAAGCCGGCCATAATGTTACAGTCAATGGGGAACGCTATAGAGCCATGATTAATGACTTTCGTGCCTGCATGGGAAAATGTTGATATGGACGACCTTTGGTTCCAACAAGACGGCGCTACATGCCAAACAGCCAACGAAACAATCAATTTATTGAAGGAAACTTTTGATGAGCGCATTATATCGCGTCGTGGGCCTGTGGCGTGGCCTCCAAGATCGTACGATTTAACACCGCTGGACTATTTTTTGTGGGGTTATGTGAAGTCGCTTGTCTACGTAGATAAGCCCGAGACGATTGACGCAAGTGTATAATAACAACGTATCACTGACTCACAAATTTAAAGCTAGCCAAGCCGATCTCGATTCTCAGTACGAGTAATAAGAAGACTAGTAGACCACAAAGATTGTCTTGAGGAGTGGTTGGCCAATTAGTACATTAAAGTTAATACTCTTCCCCGCTGACTCTAAGTATTATTGTAACACCATCATAGGCCAACGATGCTATGTATTCCGAAATACAACGCACTCAATGAAACACATCGATGCTAAGAAAAACATAATTA
>JAWNNQ010001568.1:0-127364 GCA_035044765.1 Leucophenga montana
CAAAATCATTTTTCCATTTTGTTAATTCTAAACGAAAGTCGTATTCCTATCCTTCGAGTATGTTCTTTAATAATTCTACTGCTACTTCTTCGCAAGAAGCATCCAATTTGTTTGCACAATTTTTTCAATCAGTTTACACGTCTACTAGCTACCCCCTTAGCGAAGTTTCTGTTCCAAATGGTCATGCGCATAATATACTAAACCCTACTATCTCTAAAGATTCGCTACGTAAACATTTACTTCTACTTAAACTTAACAATTCTTGTGGTCCTGATAATGTTCCTTCAGCTGTACTTAAAAAGTGTGCATTTTCACTTTGTGATCCTTTTCTGCACCGTTTTCAACTATCTCTTTCAGAATGTACAGTACCTAAAATTTGAAAGGAATCTTTTATAATTCCTCTCCATAAAAAGGCTGCAAATCAAATATATCTAATTATAGAGGTATTGCAAAGTTATGCGGAATTCCTAAACTTTTTGAAAAGGTAATTGCCGATCAACTACAATTTTACTATAAGCCTCTTTTTTCTTCCGCACAGCACGGTTTTCTTAGCAATAGTTCAGTTGCTACTAATCTATTGGTTCCAATTACGACATTGGTTAACCAAGGCTTTGTTAATGGTTTACAGACGTACGTTATTTACACCGATTTTAGTAAGGCGTTCGATTGTGTTAATCATCGAATTTTGGTTTACAAACTTGAATGTTTAGGTTTTCCTCCAGCTTTAGTCAAATGGATCTCATCCTATTTGGATTCCCGTTCACAGTGTGTAGTATTTGATAACACCTTATCTCACAGCATTGATGTCTTTTCAGGTGTACCTCAGGGTAGTCATCCTTCTATTTGTTCTGTTCATTAAGGATTTGCCTGATACCATATCTTACTGCCATACACTGATGTACGCAGATGATGTTAAGTTATGTGTGAGTTACAATAGTGCTGAGGGCCATGATTTGATACAATCTGATTTAAATGTGCTACATAACTGGTGTCGTCGTAATAGCCTAGTGCTAAATTGCGATAAATCAAAAATAATGACTTTTTGTCGTAGAATACCTGTATTCCTTATCGAAAGGGGTTTAAATAGGGGCTACCCCAAAAAGTGGGTGGTACACGCTCACTAGTAGATGTGTATGAAGCGATGTAGTAGATGTGTAAGATGCCGCCATATCGAATTTCAAGTTGATATTGACGTTTTCCATACAAATGCATAAAAGTGAACTGTTGGTTTATATGGGATCACCTCAAAAAATGGGCGGGACACGCCCATGTGTATATGTATATGAATCGGCTGTCCATTAAAATCCACAAAATCTAAATGAAGGATTTTTTCATAAAAAACACAAAATTGCACGGTGGGTTTGTATGGGGGCTACCTCAAAAAGTGGGGGGGGGGCAGGCCCAATTGTCTATGTATATTAAGCGGCTGTCTCTTAAAAGCCACTATATCGCATTTCAACCTAATATTGACTTTCATAAAAAAGTTTTTCTTACAAAAAGTCAAAAGTGGACCATAGGTTTGTATGGGAGCTACACCAAATAGTGGGCGGAGCACGACCGTTAGTCTATGTATGTTAAGCGGTTGACCATAAAAAGGCATCACATTGCATTTCAACCTAATATTAACTTTAATAAAGAAGTTTTCTTACAAAAAGTCAAAAGTGGGCAGTAGGTTTGTATGGGAGCTAGCCCAATTAATGGGCGGGTCCCACCCATTAATGTAGATGTCAAGCATCCGTCTACTTTAAGTTACTATATCAATTTAAATTTTTAAGTTGATATTGACTACAATAAAATTGTTTTTCATAGAAAAAGTCAAAAGTGGGCTGTAGGTTTGTTTGGGAGGTACCCCAAATAGTGGGCGTGGCAGGTCAAATCTTGATACTCTATTAAACTACAATAAAAAGAAGTATATGTGCAAAAATTCGAGAGGATAGCATAAAAATTGGTTCCCAAAAATGCGCAACAACATACAGACGGACAGACGGACATGGCTAGATCGATTCGACTCGTCGAGCTGATCAAGAATATATGTACTTTATGGGGTCTACGATGGCTAATTTAATGCGTTACAAACTTTCAGACAAACTGATAATACCATTTCACACTATGTGTGAATGGTATAAAAATAAAATATTATACTTATTAGGATTATTAAAAGAGCTCCATCCACATCAAATTTTGTGTGTTTAAGCACGAAAATGTTTTTCATACATAAACTTTAAAAAGAGAATATGTTTATATGGAAAGCTAGAAGAATTTTATTATCGTTATTTGATGGCTTCATTTTTAATATAGACTTAAAATTTGCTGCTGATAAGAAATAAGTGTACTGTGACACATACATTTTGCACAAACGTTAACCTTTTACAGTGCATAAAAACGTCGGTCCATAGTTTAATAATTGTTATGCAGTCATTGGGCACAATTATTTTGACAAACTCTGCTTTTGACAATCGGTCTATTTTTTGTTGAGCTGTGTAACATAACGGTACATTTTTGTTTTCTTAAAAACAAAGTGTGTATTAACAAGAACATGCCTGCAAAGTCTTTAGACTATTACTTTGTGCAATCTCGTTTTTCTTTTTCCTTAAAACAATATTGAAAACAGAAATAAAATTGTATTTTACTTAATAGAAAATAAAGCCGCTCTTGGTACTGTGTGAAAAACTTCTTTATTTAAGGCAATATCACTTTGAAATTTCTTATGTAGTATAAATGTTTCACATAAGTATGTTAATGTGTTTGACCTACCTAAATTTTGGCGTAGTGCCCATTTTTCTTGTTATCAATATCAATTCAAAATTTAATATACATAGTGGTTTTTTATTAACAGATATTTTACATATGTATATATTAATTGGTTTTATTTTACGGATTAAAAAATCAAAATATTATGGTTTGCTGTTCGATTGTACGCCTAACGTCTCTCAACACGAATAGATGACACAAATAATCCGTTATGTTCACAATGTTAATGAAAAATTCTTGATAGAAGAAAGTTTTATTGACTTTATTTGTACTAAGGAAAAAACTGGTGAAGGATGAACATCTGATATTATCGAAAAATTAAAAAAGAGATAATCTCGATATTTATGATGTTCGAAGCCAAGGATACGATAATGAACCCAGCATGTCAGGAAAATATCGTACAAACACATGTCCAACTCTTGATATTAGTGTTACAATTTATGATTCGGTAAAACATTGTATTTCTTTAATGCTGAAAAGATTATTTAAACGTGGAAACTATTCTATTCTCAATAGTAAATTTTTAAATTGGCTGCCGGTTTACAACGCGACCAATATCTGTAGTGCTGTAGATATCTATACATCTATACATCTATACAGATAAATAAAATTGAAGTGTCTGTTTGTAATAATGTAAATAATGTAAATGCATATGGTACATTTACCAAAATAAATTTTTTTACAATTTTTGTCTGTTTGTTCCGGCTAATCTCTGAAACGGCTGGACCGATTTTGACGGGCTTTCACTGGCAGATAACTGATGTAATAAGGAGTAACTTAGGCTACTTTTATTTTTGAAATTTTATTTATTTTTATTAATTTTTTATTAATTTCTAATGTGTATATATATGTGTATATTCTACCATGCGCGTTTGCTACTGACTAAGCTGCATTCTCCCTCTCTCTCTCTCTCTCTCTCTCTCTCTCTCTCTCTCTTCATTGGCGTTGCCGGCATCAAACACAATAACAAAAACAGCTACAGCAACAGCAGTCACAAGTACAACAACAAAAATATCGTATATGACGATAGAGTAGTGTGAACGTACGGACCATAGCACAAAGAGGAGACAAAGGATAGGGAAACTACATATATAGAAACGCGTTTTATCTCTTTCTCTCGCAGCATGGGCGCGTACAACGTCGCGGAGACCATCTAGTATGTATTTAATAAGTTTATTTATAATGTCGTTGAATATTTTGATCCGTTTGCAGTTTCAAGCGATATGTCAAATATGTCGCCTTTTTGGTCAAAATCGCTACAATATAAAATGAATAAAAAAAAAAATCGGCTTTTTACAAAATTCAAAAACTCGGGAAAGGCTTCGGAATACACCTGCTATGCTTGGGCACGCAGTGATTTTCTTAAAAGTTACCAAGTTGCTAACGCGAATTATTTGAGTAGTGTTCAGTCTTACATTAAATAGGTTCCAAAATTATTTTTCGACTTCGTTAATATTAAACATAATTCCTGTTCATTTCCATTCTGCTTGAACTTTGTCGAAAATGTTGCTAATAATGATCATGATATCAGCAATTTGGTCGCGAACGTTTTTAATTCGAATTATTGATCCTTTGAATTATTGATCCTCGACTTAAATTATCAGTATAATATTCTAGCGTCAAACTTTACTTCTGTTCTGTTATTCGATTTTAACACAGTGCAACGTGAAATGAAACTGCTTCATCAAGGTGGAAGGTGGGGCAGTGGAAAGGTGGGCCAGTGGAAAGGTAGGGCAGTGGAAAGGTGGGGCAGTGGAAAGGTGGGGTAGTGGGAAGGAGTGGCAGGGGAAAGGAGAAGCAAGGGGAAGGGCAGCAACGCGCCGGGTACCAGCTAGTAGCATTATATATAAGAATTTAGTTCTCCAGTGTTAAAGTTGACTTATTACCCAAAAACCACTAAAGTGTCCTAAGACGCGCAAATCAAGTTGATTTGTTTTTGTAAATATGTGACTACGAAAAGTCAAGCGCCTATCTAGATACATATAGTATACCAAGATACTTTGCTTCATCTCTCTGTGGCAGCTGGCAGTGGTTTAGATAAACAGGAGGACATGTACCTTGTCTAAGGTTGAACGTCACATGTATCGATCCGCCATTTATCAAGCCAAACGTTTATCTCATTTAGGGAAGGTCGCTACCTTGTGGAACGCCAGAATTTATTTCAAATAAATCAGTGAACTCATCTTTAATTTTGACCATAAATAATCTATTTTTCATGTAGGAGTACAAGATTTTGAATGCATGATAAGGAAGAAGTATTTTGAGTTTGTACATAAGCCCAGGGTGCCATACTTTATCAAAGGCTTTTGAGACATCTAGGAACGACGCTGTGCAGTATTCTTTGTTTTCGAGAGCAGTTCTTTCAAATTTGTATACCCTGTTAACTTGTGCTATCGAAGAGTGGTACTTTCTGAACCCGAATTGATGAAGCAGGGATAAGATTGTGTTTTACCAGTAATTAGGTCATAACAGGCGCTTTTTTATCTTTCCCATTCAGTATTTATTTTGTTACTTCGCAGATGTTTTTTATTGGTACATTCATTTGTAGCGGAGAGTCTAAGAAATTAAGTATTTTCTGGTCAGCGTCTATATTACTGGTTTGAAAAGGCTGAAAGACATCTGCGAGATGGCCCGCAAAGGTTTCTGCCCTATCTCGATCATTTCTGGCCCATGTATTATTCCTTCTCTTGATAGGTGCAATACGCTGTGTTGCTTGACCTATGTTTCTCGTGGCCTTCCATAGTGAGTAGTCAGTCAGTCGCTTATGTTGGGGAAAGATTTGCAATATAGCTGTTGAATTTTTTACTTCTATGTTCTTGCCTAAGCTTCTTCTCGTCTATGGGCTTCCTGGTTGTTTGCCAAATTCGCCTTAGTTTGCGTTTTTCGCATACAAGAGATGTCACCGCTCTATTGACTTGCGTATGTTTATTTGATTCAGCTTCAACTGGCGTAGCGCACCAGGCCGCTTGCTGGATGGTGTTTGTGAGATGCTCTACAGCATGGTCCATGGTCCATGGTCCATTCTCCATTTGCGTTTTGAGTGGAATCATTTGATGCTAACGTTTCATTAATTATTCGCCTGAAGAGGTACCAATTTGTGTTTCTGTTATGGAGTAGTGCGGGTTTTTGTGTAGTAGAGGGACGCATGCTAATTTTTGCAATGATTGCTGAATGGTCTGAAGACAGGTGAAGATTCTGCAAGGACGAGATGTTTTGGTATTGCTTTAGCTATAAAAAAGTCAATTAAATCCGGCAACTTGTTCATGTCACTGGGCCAATAGGTTGGCTCGCCTGAAATGTGGAATGTGTTTTTTGCATTCATTGCACTTTCGCTTTCACAAATCGCCACCAGCTATAAACCTACTCCCCAATGAGATAAAAAAATTTTAGAAGAGGCTTTGCTTTATGAGCTGATTTGGGGGGCAATATACCGATGCTATAGAAAGTGGCATAAATTGTACTGTAATATCGATTTTGGTTGCTCGCAGGTAGCTTGTTTTCTGTTTTTTTTTTTAATTCAACATGGGGTATGGTGTTCTTTTTAATAATTGCTGTACCGCCACGAGCCGTGCCAGCAGGGTGGTTGGTGGTATAAATATTGTATTTTGGTAAACGTAGAAAACTCCTGTTCGTAAAGTGCGTTTCCGATACTAAATATTTGCTTCTGTCTAGAATTGCCTCACTTCATGGGTGTGCTGTGTAAGCCTATAAGCGTTCCCGCGGACAATTTTTAACATTTTCTTATATGTGAAATGACAGTTGTGAGTAAATTAAGTATCGTACTCATTTGCTCCATTGGTGACTTCATCATAGCCTTATGTTCCTTCATTTCATTATTTTCTACTACAGAAGGTGCTGCTTCAGGCAGTAAATTATGGCTTGACACTGGTACAGGAATTCCAGGTATGACCAAATTTGAGATCAGTTTCGGAGCTCAATTTTTATTATTTGTATTTGTATTAGCCGCAGAAGTGCTGAAACTGGGTTCTTTGCTCCCTTAGCACGAGGCCGTGGAAAGGCTTTTTGTTGCTGTTTCTTGTATATTGTGCAAGAAACAGCAGCAAAACATTCGATCGTTAGATGATCACCAGAGAAATTGACGCACCGCGGACTACGGTGATATTAGTATTTGGTATGTCCATACCCCTGACACCTTGCACATTGGGGAATTTTGCGTTTTTTTCTTGGGAGCTCAAATTCTATTCTTGAAAATGTCTTTATTGTTTGGATTAAGTCCTACGTAGAACAAGGACAATGGTCTCTTGCTGACAGCCTGGCGAATATGAATATTAATATTTTCAACTGTGTGACCAATATTTTGAATGGCTTCTTTGATTTCCACAAGACACATTCGTTTGCTCTGTTTGTTCTGCATTCGTTTGATATAGATGTTGACGACTTTGTGAGTAGATGCGAGTGGTCCGCTGTAGACGGCGCTGTAAACTAGAACTTTTATATCTTCACGTATAAACTGCATTGAAAAATACACAGGGAGGGAGGGGGAGAAGAGGTAGGTGGTAAGGGGACATCAAAGCCTCGTGAGTGTTCACCACTCACGTCCTTCTATTCTTGGCGAACGGATATCGCATAATGAGTATGAAAATTATTTTCGTTTAGATGCAGTTTGGCCATTTTTAACAAGCTATGTCTTTTATGAATGAATTGTATAATAAAAATATATATTTCGCCACTACGTATTGTTTATCTTTCTGGAGAGGAAGGTGTATTTATATAGTTCTTTGCTTTTCGCATGCATGAAATTAACGAAATCGTTGGCGAAATAATCCGCTGTAGAATTGTTGAGAGAGTTAAATCGATTATCACCGACTAAACGACTAATATTAGCAAAAAAAGAGAAAAATAGCTAATAAGAGGGCGTCCAAGTATTACGGAACGCAATTATTTTTCATTTTTAGTCCCCCTGTAACTTGTAACACTTTATCATATATTAGTATACCACCACCACCAAAATATTTTTTACAAATACAATACGAAATAACAACTAAATTCCGTAAATATTCGATCCAAAACCAATTTATTCTTTATTGGTCCATGGAGAGTGGAACCGAAGATAACGGCTGGGCCGATTTGGCTCAATTTTTTTTGGGAAAATGGATTTTTGTATGGGAGACAAAAACTGTCATATGATTTTTCTGTCAAATTGATTTTTCTTATTTTAATTCGTAAAATTTATATTCACAGTTTGCTGCTTTAATTTGCTGATTTATAATTATCAATGTTTTTAATTAAATCATATCAAAGCTTTAAACAACTTAACTTTATCCCGCATGGGGGGGGGGGGCAAGGGAGAATTTGAAGTGAAAGGAATGGTGGTAGGGGGAAGGGCATGGGAAGAAGTGGTATGAGATGTGGTGGTAGGGGGAAGAGGTGATAGGGGAAGAGGTGGTAGGTAAAGGGGTTGGTGAAGGAGGTGCAAGGGAATGAGAGGTAGAGGATAGGGCAGCAACGCGACGGGTTCCTTTTAAAATAGAGGGATGATACTTGTAAATTTGATTGAAAAATTTTAAAGGGGCATTGAGAAGAGGTGGTAAAGGAAGGGGAATGGGGGAAGGGGAAGAGGAAAAGGGGAATTAGAATGGGAGGTAGGGGAAGGATTGTAATTAAAGGAGGTAATGGGAAGAGGGATAGGGGAATGGGATGTAGGATGTAGGATGTAGGATAAGGGATCATAGGAATGGAGCGGTAAAGGTGGGAGAGACAGGGGGAATGGCAGCAACGCGCTGGGTACCTTTTAAAATGGAGGGATAAAATGTTGTGTACATGTTAATGGTATCGAAGGGGTAGGGAAAGGGGTGGTAAGGTAAGGAGTGGTAGGGGAAGGGGCAGGGGAATGGGGGCAGCGTAAGGGGTGGTTGGAGAAGGGGTGGAAGGGACAGGAGAAGAGGGTGGGAGAATTGGTGGTAGAGTAAATAGCAGGTGGAAGGTGGTGTAGTGGGAAGGGGTGGAAGGGGAAAGGATAGGCAAGGGGAAGGGTAGCAACGCGCCGGATACCAGCTAGTTTGAAATAAATAAATTGACTTAGCTCAAAAAAAAAATTCTTTTTCTTTCTTTTTAAAAAAAAAAATTATATAAGGTCAATCATCTTCGCCTGATTGACCTTAAAATGTTTGGAATAAAAATGCGAAACATTAAATATTGGAACTATTTGTTGTACATATGAAATATCTATGCCGGGCTTGACGTTCACTCTGAGCTTGAGTAAAATCATGAATCGAAAATCACAAATGTACGATTATCTCAGAGAATTACTTCATATAATTTTTTACGACAAATTCTTCATGGATTAACACTAAATATCTGCCCCGAAATTCATTATCACTTAAAAGTCAAATTAAATATTATATTTCGAAGACCTGTATTATGATTTTAAAAAAAAAAAAAAACAAGAACCCGCTCCTCCCTCAAGGTTACGAATACTTGAACGTCAGCTAACAATTAGGCAGAAATAATTTTCATTTTCGCCACTTTTTAACTAATTTTGCTCAAATTAGGCTTTAAATGGTCGTAAACCTAACGAATTCCGTTGACACCTACGAGTTATACGCGACTCGCGGAAATCTTTGAGTGACCCGGAAAACCGAGCAATAAAAAATATGTTAACGGATTTGAATTCAACGATCTTCAATTCACGGACAAAGAAGTCTCAGCAATGGACATTTTTGTTCTCTTGGGCTATTAAACAAGTAATTTTTCGAATTAGTAACAGTGTCGAAAAAAAGAAAAGACAAATATCTAAAGTTTTATCTGGAAATCGAACTGCACCATTTTTTTGAGTTATCATCATAGTTTCATAAAAAAATAATTTTTATACCATTCACAGACAGTGTGAAATTGTATTATCAGTTTGTAACACATTAAAGAAGGCATCGTAGACCACATAAAGTATATATTTTCTTGATCAGCTCGACGAGACGAGTCGTGCTAGCCATGACCGTCTGTATATGTTGTTGCGCATTTTTTGGGAACCAATTTTTATGCTATCCAGTTGTAACTTGTCTCATACTCGTACACTTCTTTTTATTGCAGTTTAATAGAGTATCAAGGTTGACCCGCCACGCCCATTTTTTGGGGTATTCCCCATACAAACCCACCCACATATAAATCAAATTTGATTTGGTGGATTTTAGTGGACAACCACTTCATATACATATACAAATGGGCATGTCCCGCCCACTTTTTGATATAGTCCCATACAAACCCACAGCTCACTTTGATGCATTTTTATGGAAAACGTCAATATCAACTTGAAATTCGATATGGTGGCATCAAATAGATGGTCGCTTCATGCACTACTAGTGGGCGCATTCCGCCAACTTTTTGGGGTAGCCCCTATTTAAACTCCCACTTTTATGTTTTACAATACGACATAAAATTTCGTGTGAATGGTATTAGAGCTTCGGTTCAACCGAAAATAACGTTTTTTCTTGTTTAGTTCTTATTTTAAGTTCCAACAAAAATCTAGCAGCACGGCAAATTATGGTCATGTAGAAAATGTTTATTTAAGGGCATAAGGCCCCATTTTTTAAAAGACACTAGCATATCAATGGATATTAACCCAACATATGGGAGATTCTGAACCTGAATATATTGTAGAAATAATTTTTATTTGGCCAATCAAGAATTGTGAAGAATTTTGTGGCACCATGAAGAATTTTTCCATCGTGAAGATAAAGAAACGTTCTTTCTCCTGACCTAATTGAAGATTCCTTCAATATAAAGTGTAATGTATAAAACACACACTAAAATCATACTCATAATGCAATAATAATCATGCAACATTTAATCAATATAAATAGTTCTTAAGTGTTAATATGATCTAATGGGGTGTAAACCACTTGACATTGTTGATTTATATAATTAAAGAACTTGACGTCTAAGGATGCATAAAACATCTGTCGGAAAATAAGTTCGTGTGGGCAAACATGTTATTAAGTACGTATTTAGGTAACAGAACACACTCACAGTCGCCGTAATTATTAAGCCTGACTGACCCTGTTCGATTTATACTGGTTTAGTTATAAATTTATGGTGGTGAATGTTAACACATGTTATGCTCGATCACATTTGTTCTAACACCTTTCTGTGGCAGCAATATGCATGTAATGATAAAGGGTCATATCCCGCTGGAGTGTCGGCCTCTAAAAAGCGATTTGTTCTAAGGAGAGTAATACATTTCTTTGTTCCTGACAACAAAGAAAAAGGTTGCCGCTTTTATTGACGATCGCTTTATTGGCTTCACCAATAACTATGATTACCTGCTGGAATGGTTTTCACACATTTTAAAAGAAACGTTGTTGGTGTCGCTTTTCTGTCAGCGGATATATAACAGGTGAGAGTTCAGCATGGCATTTTCTACCTGTTTAAAATTTATGGATCAAAATATATAATTTTTCCTTCCAAACTAAATCGTTCAAAGAAATATTTAAATCCGTTCATAGATATTTGTACAGAATTGTATTAAAAAACAAGAAAAAACGTTTACTTCTGTTGAACCAAAGTTCTAATACTATTCACACGAAATTTTGAATACAATTAATGCTACATTTTAATATAATTATCTTATTTTATTTATTTGTTTTATATTTGTGTGTAGTGAAATTCATAATGAAAAAAAATGTTCATACAAAAAGTCCAAAATGGGACTGTAGTTTGTATTATTTGGTGGCTACCTTACAAAGTGGCCGTAGTATGTCATTTTTTATACTCTATTAAACTGCAATAAAAAAGTCTATGACCGACTTACAACCGGTTATCTTAAGAGTTGGTGTACAAAAAATGCGCAACAACGTCCAGACGTACAGACGGGTATGGCTAGATCGACTCGTCTCGTCGATGCCTCTTTTAATGCGCTACAAACTTTCAGACAAACTGATAATAATATTCTGTGTGAATAATATAAAAAGAAAAAAGTTAGATTCGGTGGAACATAAGCTTTAATACTATTCAAACGAAGTTTTAAGCTGTGTACTTAGCAGATGTACAGAAATAAGTTTTTGTAAAATCTAATTACCTGAACGTGGGATGTAATCTCGTTCACATTGCTAGGGCGGGCCTATCCCTAAAAGTGGGTGCGACACATCACTGGTTAATTATGCGAATCATACGTCCATGCGAGGCCACCATGTCAAATTTCAATATGATTTTGCCTGAAATGAAACAGTTTTGCATGAAAAATCGAAAACGTGGGTGGTGGGTTTGTATGAGGGTTAGTCCTAAAAAAAAAAACGAAATCATACCTTTTTCACTATATGTAAAGCGTGTGTCCATTAGAAGCCACCTTATTTAATTTTTAGTTGATATTGACTGTATTAAAGAAGCTTTTCTTACAAAATCCCAAAAGTTTTATGTTTTAGTTTGTATGTAAATTTTTAAGGTGGTATTGACTATTTTTTCTTTTTTTGGCATATCAATATGGATACTCTCCCAATATGGATAACTGCATAAATTCAACTACACTAACATTCACTTTGAATGACTGAGAGTGGGAGGTAGTCGGAATCATTGGTCCCAATCATAGCTGATTGCAGCGCCCATTCCAAAAACCCATTGGAACATGTATATTCCACACTATCCTTCCCAGGATTGATCAAGTGACATATCTTCACCACATTTCTTTGGGACTAATTACATACAACAGGAAACCGCAATCAGTTACTGGAATATTCTTTTTTTGGTGCCATTTTCTAGTGAGGATTAGCTAGAACTGCTACAAGAAACATCTCCGATTATCAGTGATAGTCCCAATCAATAAGCTGCCGTAACAGAAAAAGTGTTCGTTACAAAGATCTGGGTAATTGTGGCGGGACAAATTCCTGGTAGTCAACAGTTTTGTACATATTCCATTTCATATTCCCATCCCAAAAATTCATTAGAATATGTATTTCCCACAATGGCCTTCCCAGGATTGATTAATTGACATATATTTACAATGAACCTTTGGGACTTGAACAAAACTGGAGGAAACCGCAACGCATTGCTAAAAGAGTTGAGTTATGATGTAATTTACTAGAAAGGATTGGCTAAAAAAAGATACAATGAATCTGTTTATGAACTGCTCCCAAACATGTGAGGTCATGCTCACGAGCAAGCGCTGAATTGAAGTGAAATGGGCAGACCGTGAGCGAGTGTTTTTAAACTTTGATAAAATATGTTCAAATATGCTGTTGATACTTTTTACTAATTACTTGAGGTGAAAGTAATTATTGTAATATACAATTACTTATTATATTCTAAAATGTAATTTGACATACTCTGCATAACAAAATTTCAACACGCCTACTTTTTTTCAAATTCTGCCTTTTCACTGCAAGATACAAGCAAACAGAGAGAAACCATCACACTAACACGAATCGCATTCATAACAATCGAATGTATCGCATTCATTAATTCATTCATTACATACAACTTCATGAGCATTCAATCATCAAAAAGTCACAAGCTTCGAATGAATTAGAATGAATGTGAACTTTGCAAACTCATTTATTCAATTCACATTCATTAGAAGAATGTGCACTTTCACTGAAATTCATTTTAGTGTGAATGTTCCATTTGCCGTTTTGGCCGCATTCATGCAGGGCTCTAGTATGTAAGTACATGTTTATATATGTGTAAATAGCGCCCGACCATAAAAATCCACTACTTCGAATTTCAAGCTAAGATTGGCTTAACTAAAGAAGTTTTTCATACAAAAACACAATACTGGTCGATGGGTTTGTATGGGGTCCACCCCAATTGTTTCATGCATATGAAAGAAAAGCATCCATATCGAATTTCAGGTTGGTTTTGATTTAAATAAAGAGGTTTTCTTACAAAAACACTAACGTGTGTTTGTATAGGGCTACCCCAAAAAGTAGGCATCGCATATAAACTTAAAATATAAACAAAAGAAGCTTAAATACCGTCATTGAGCCTAATATCTAAAAAAAAGTTAAAAACAAGAAGAAGGCTAACTTCGGTGGTTCCGAAGTTTTAATACAATTCACGCCAAGTTTCAAGGTGTGAGTTTAGCAAGTGCAATATTTGTCGAATCCAACAACCGAAAAGTGGGACGTAAGTTTGTTGGAATCTACCCCTTAAAGTGCGCGTTACACGCCCCTCGATAATTTTGCGAAGAATCCGTCCACTATGTCCAATTACAAGTTGATTTTTCTTGAAATTATAAAGTTTTTCATGAAAAGTCCCAAAAGTGTGTGGTGGGTTTGTATGGAGGCTGCCGCTAAAATGGAGATATTACATCTATTTCTCTATATGTGTGGTATTTGTCCCTAAGAAGATACTATATTAAATTTTAAGTTGATATTTACTGTGATAAGAAAGTTTTCATACAACATTCCAGAATTGGGTGGTAAGTTCCTTAAAGTGAGCGTGACACGGCCCTCGATGTTTATGTGAAACATTCGACCTTAACAAGCCGTCATGTTAAATTTCATGTCGATATCAAAACGTTTTTCATACAAAAACGTATGTTGGTTATCTCAATTGATACATTGCACTATTGGGAAAATTCCAATTTTTCGGGTATTAATTAATAATTTTTAAACTAAGCAAGATTTTTGATGTTATGTACACCCTCAGAAATATATTTGGTCACTGCCATCCCATCAAAAAAATACAATTTTTTTTTTTTATTATATTATGAAACTGTGTGTGTGTGTGAATATCTATATTAATATTTATTTACTGTAATACTCTTTTGTACATAAAAATACAGTTTTACTATTGGAAAAACATAATTTTGATGCAATTCAGGAGCTAACGAAACAATAGTTGAAATTAATAGTATTAACGCCAGATACGTTAACTAACCTAAATAAAATTCACTACTTAATTATAATCACATCTCTAAATGTATCGATGTATAAAATCTGTCAAATAGTTAACTGTTCCTCAATATTGTCTACCTTTCCTCCTTTTCCCACTTCTACTTTTCGTTCTTCTTGCTGTAACCACCGCCCTGAGCACACGTATTGTATTAATAAATATTGTGCATAAAACTGGTAAGCGAAAACTATCTGCGTTTTATTGAGCCAACTCGCGTTTTTTTCTGTCTCTTCGCAGATTGTAGCTCAACAGCATGAAGCAGTGCTCTTCTTTTATAACCAGGCACTTTATAGGTACTCTGCACCGCTGCCTATAACTCATCAGTAGTTCGGCATGAACCTCTACTTATATTGGAAATGTGCAAGTTCTCTGTCTCTCGCTGCCCATAACTCCTCAGTAGTTCGACAACACCCAATTCTTATATTGGAAAACACGGCTCTTACGCCACTATTGCAATTTGCCTCCGTCTATTGCACCTGCAGTCAATACTCTTACGTATTTGACTGCGCCTATCTCTGTTTAAATCTGCGCCGCCGGCTACTGTGCTGCGCGCAGTATTTAAACAAAAGCAACACATTACAGGTTGGGCAAATTCCGCTGCACACCTGATCTACAATGCTAGCTTTCCTGCTGCACGTAGAAATAAACATAGTCCTTCGAGCGACTTAGAGCGACAGCTCTATTAAATACAGTCCACTAAAATAAAAACACAAAATTAAATATCTCAAATACATTTGCTAACATTCGAAATAGCATAGTTGACTTGCATATACAACAACAGCGACAATCTACCTTGCATGAGCAGCACCCCAATAACAACAATAAAAACATAATTGGAGCACCTCGTCTCTATTTTTCATACATATGTTTTTTTCATAGTAGTCTCATATATGTATATACACTGTACAATACGCAGATCGAACCTTTTTTAACTTTGGTTAAGTTGTTTTCTGGCACTTAGCATATTTACATCTCACTATGTAGCACTTCACTCGTTAAGTGCAATTATCATACATATGTATTTATGTTTGGTTTTCATGTTACAAAGACTCGACGCTAAACTCTATAAGCGCATTGGGCCGAACATACGAAAAATGCACTCAGGCATCTCTGGCTAGAGTTTTCAACGATCATACTAAGAGGCCTCTTTTCCTTATAAGACGGCAAAAAATTATATGTCACTACGCATTGGACTCCTAATTGGGTTTTGTTATTCAGACAAACTCTCCAATGCGTATAAGTTACACTCTAACTGTCGCTCGACATATTCTTGGCTAACAAATATAATCACCACCATACCGGCTGTGTGAGTTTCTATTTTTTTCCAGATAAGCTTGCTATATACTGGTTCTCTATGTTGGATTGAAGAGTGACACAAACTTTATTCGGTCCTCAGGATATTTTGGAAATGGTTTGAAGTTGCATGCCGTATCTCAAATGGCCACATTTTCTGAGCACTCTCTGTGCTCATGCAGTATTTATTTAAAAAATAAATAAATATATATATTCGTACATGTATCAATACTAATCCATTGGGCTTACAGATTAGTTCACATACCATATGTGCAAATCGATTCTGGGCCGATCAGTAAACAAACTGCGCTCTCTTCCATTTTTAGCCATGATCGAAGCTATCCATATCCAGCCACTGTACAGTTCAACGACTCTTACATGCCTACATCAGCGAATGCCTTTAATGCCTCTACACATGCGCTTTGCTCTCCACTTGGTGCGAATATGTCACCAATGCCTAACTCCACTGCACCAAGCCGTTCAACTAGTGAAGCTGATTTTTGGGTTACCGTGTTTGGTTTTACAACTGGCGTCATCATCTCTAACACCAGCAACCATAACAACAGAACCGACCAATCGAATCTTTGATTGGCGATCGTAGCCGCAAGAACGCTGCACCACATCAAGCTCGACAGGAACGTTCTCTCTGCTCCCTGCATATAGCTTAATTTTGCCACTCGGTAAGGCGGGCAGTATGTTAACGCCAGATACGTTAACTAACCTAAATAAAATTAACTAGTTAATCACATATCTAAATGTATCGATATATAAAATCTGTCAAATAATTAACTGTTCCTCAATTTTGTCAACATTTCCTCCTTTTCGCACTTCTACTTTTCGCTCTTCTTGCTGTAACCGCCCTGAGCACACATATTGTATCAATAAATATTGTTCATAAAATTGGTAAGCGAAAACTATCTGCGTTTTATTGAGCCAACTCGCGCTCTTTTCTCTCTTCGCAGATTGTAGCTCAACAGCATGAAGCAGTGCTCTGCTTTTATAACCAGGCACTTTACAGGTACTCTGCACCGCTGCCTATAACTCATCAGTATTTCGGCAGCACCCTCCACTTATATTGGAAATATGCAAGTACTCTGTCTCTCGCTGCCCATAACTCCTCAGTAGTTCGACAACACCCAATTCTTATATTGGAAAACACGGCTCTTACGCCACTATTGCAATTAGCCTCCGTCTATTGCTCCTGCAGTCAATACTCTTACGTATTTGACTGCGCCTGCCTCTGTTAAAATCTGCGCCGCCGGCTACTGTGCTGCGCGCATTATTTAAACAAAAGCAACACCTTACAGGTTGTGCCAATTCCGCTGCACACCTGATCTACAATGCTAGCCTTCCTGCTGCACGTAGAAATAAGCAAATAGTAATTTTCTTCATTTTCAAGTTCTTCATCACACGTAAAAAATGAAACGTTAAATTCAACTTCGAATTACTCAAAAGTTTGATCTCGGCCTTCAATTTCACATGATAAGAGATTTATAACATCGATGTGAAGTGCAAGACCTTTATGCTTTTGAATCTGAAGTATCCATTACTCTATTAAAAACATTGAATTATTTATTCTGTTGTGCTTAAGTGCATGATGAAGTCTGTCTTCTTTATAAATTTTGTTGCGTGATTCAGACGCTTCTTCGCCAAAATAGCCCACAGGAATGGACAATTATTTTGTGAACAGTTGCTGCCATTGGCAGCTATTCAAATTGTTTAGCAATTAATTTCCCATTTTTAAACCAAATTGTTCAAATTTAAATAATGAATCGGAAGTTGACATGGCAAACATATTAATATTGTTCTAAGATTTTGAATTATTTGCTGGTCAGCTCCCGTAATTTCAGAATATGCTACAAAGTCGTTGAATGCTTGCCGTGCAGTGTTTCCATTATTTATATTGCCATTTATATTTTATTATATCGGCTTATCAACGAAAATTAAAGCTAATGTTTCGTCTTTAGATGCTCGAAAAAGCCTTTCTATAGGATTAGTCAAAATATGCCTTACATCCTTTTTTCAGGTCTGTTCGCAATCATTTTAAGAACTGCAGCAAGATCAATCTGCCCTTGTTTGCATGCAGCTGTGCTTGCTGCTTGAATTATCAAAGAGACGTTGCACTCTTGAGATTTTGATAGAGCTGCTGCTCCTTTTTCTCCTCCTTTCAACAAGTAAGCCAACTTTGGACGTCCAATTTGTCGATTATTGATACCGTTTGATTCGTTAACATATAATTTGGTTGTGCTCATTAACCAATTTGAATGCTTTTTTTCAAAATATTTTTTGTTCCTGTGGCATTTCTTCCATTTGGCATTTAAATTTAGGCAAAAAATTTGCCTTTTGCGTTTTAAATAGGATTCATATTTTAAAACAATAATGTTTTTATTTAGTTTCCTCTCAAAAAAATCCATAATTGCATTTTCTTGGTTGAAGTTGCCTTTCTCCTTGCGCCATATATCAAACAGCTCCGCGTTTGAAGACTCGATGTCACCTGCAAAAAATTAATTTGCGCAGATTGTGCGGAAATGTGCATATTGAGACAAACTGCCTTCAAATCACAATTAATAGCTCTACGACATACACTTGGACGTACACTTATGGACCCTTATGGTCGTTTTATATGCCCCGAAAAGTTGAAATTTCTTTCCAAGAAATGACCTTTGAGAACATTTGCTAATTTTACAAAATATTAATAGAACACGCACAAATACAAATTATTAGTACAACCAACACATAGTACAAAAAATATGTTTTGCGTTTAAATATTGGCAATTTGAAAATAGACTGCAAAAATTTTGCGTTGTTAAAGCACGTGCTTTTCGACAGAAACAGCTCACTTTAACAGCTGTTAGGTTTAACATTGGTCTGTTATATATCATTTTTGGTACTGAACTGTACAGTTTGAAGTTTTCTTAAGATGTTAACACAAAACAAATACTAATTTTAATACTTTGAAAAAATGACTAAATACCCCAAAAATGGAAATTTTCCCCATAGTGCATTGTATATGTGAACAGATTCTTCATAAGAAGCCACAATGCCAATTTATAAGGTGATATTGACAAAAAGTCAAAAATGGGAGGTTACTCTAAAAAGCGGGCTTGGAATATCACTTTTGGTACTCTATTAAACTGAAGGAAATCTACGTGTCGACTTTCAACCGATACCTTAAAAATTTAGGCCCAAAAAATGCGCAACGACATACAGACAGACACTCGGACATGGCTAGATCGATTCGTTTCGTCAAGCTGATCAAGAATATACACTTTCTGGGGTCTACGATGCCTCCTTTGATGCGTTGCAAACTTTCAGACAATCTGATAGTACCATATCATACTATGCGAGCAAACGGTCATGGCTAGACCGACTCATCTTGACGAGCTGATCAAGAATATGTCGTATATTCGTTATGAGGACTATGATGCCTCCTTTAATGAGATACAAAGTTTCAGGTAAACTGATAGTACCATTTTAAACTGTGGGCGAATGGTATAACAGAAGAATTCCGATGTTTACTTTTAAAATACTATGCTTCATGTGTATGATGCCGGGATAAATACGGTTAAATTGAATAAATGGTCTGCGCCCCGCCTTCATATATTAATCAAATAGTAACAGTAACAGCTTTATATTAGGTACGATAAGAATGTGTAAATACAGTACAAAGACGCACATAAAATTCCGGTATTCGTAATCCTTCTCCTTCTAAACGGCTTGACCGGTTTTGATGAATTTTTTTGTTGTTGTAATTACGGGATTATGTGGTTGAATATAAGCTACAATTAGACTCGGTAGGTGGCGCTGTAGACGAGATCTCGACATTTTTTATTTGTTTTTTTTGAAGTGAAAGTTCTTTTGGGGCGGTGTGAATTGGATTTTATGAAACGAAAAAGTTTAATGAAAAAGAGACAAATATAAATGTATTAAAGCTGCGAGAGAAAGAGATAAAACGCGTTTCTATATAGTTTCCCTGTCCTTCGTCTCCTCTTTGTGTTATGGTACGTGCGTCCCCACTACTTTATAGTCATATACGGGCCCGTACGCGAGAGATAGAGAGAGAAAGGGAGGAAGAAGAGAGAACGTTGAAATCTATAGTTCATTATTTTATGTCCTGCACATGCGCGCTGCTCTCGGCGCATTTATTTATGTGAGAGTAAGTCGAGCGTGGTATAGCGTTGGATTGTAGTAAATATCGAGTACTTTTGAGTTGTTTTGTGTTATGTACATTGTTAATACAGGGTGTCTAAAAAGAAAGTTCACATTTGATTTGCTGATTGCATGAACGCAACTGTTCCGAGCGGCGCGGGGGGTATGTCAATCGGTACCCTAGCTTTTGGGAATTTAGTCGCTATGGAGCGTTTCTCGGCAGCGGACCGTGCGTTGTGCGTACGTGACTTTTACAAAAACGGTAATTCTGAGACTGTAGCGCGCCAAGCCCTCGACTCATTGGGAAATGGGTCGAGAAGTTTCAATGCTGGAAATATCAAAATCCGGACGTCCAAGGTCTTCGAGAACGTTCGAAAACGTTGACAGTGTTACTCAGTCTGTTCGTGACAACCCAGACCTTTCGATTCGGAAGCGTGCTGTTGTTTAAACGTGCATAGATCATCATTGCTCCGCATTTTTAGCAACTTCACACACGTCCAACAGGTCTCTACCACGAGTTCATGAAATTCTTCCTGGCAAATTGATCTCCAGGAGAGGTGACATAAATTGGCCTCCACGAAGTCCTGAATTAACCCCTATGGACTTTTTCCTGTTGGGTTACGTCAAATCTAAAGTTTACGGCAACAAACCAACTTCCCTGGCACAATTAAAAGGAAATATCCATTACAAAATGGCAGCCGTCACGGAGGATACCTGCCGAGCCATCATATGAAATTTTAGTGCTGGATTAAATGAATGCCGTAAACGCAACGGTTTTCATTTGGACAATGAAAATGATTGATTTTTGAATGATTTTTAAGAACTTAATTCCCAAAGTGTGTATTTTAATATGTAATAAACATTGTTTCAATAAACTATTTACTTTTTTTTTATCGATTTTTTAAATTTGAACTGTCTTTTGAGGCACCCTGTGTATATTAAATAATGCCGAAAACAAATGCTGATTGTGTTCGAGAGCATCGTGCAAGAAAAAAAGCAGCTGAAAATAAAACTAAGAAAACGGTAATGACTTCTACAGAGCGTGTTCGTAAATTTCGTGAGAGACAGAAAGCGTTGCAGGCTGTCGAAAATATTGAGTCGGCGGCGAGCTATGTAGTTATTCCGAGCTATGTAGTTCATTCTCTTACAGATTAACCAGAATGCAAAGTTTCACTTCTCCCGCGTGTGAACTCACACTCGATTTTTGTTTATATTTTTATTGTTTATGTATTTTTCCATATCATTTTGAATAACTGAGTAAGGGACGTTCTAATGACATGTCTATATCTTTATATTTCTTTTTTATTTTTTTCGCGATATCCTAGCTTTCAATGTCACGACTGTTATTAAGCCTATACCGTATTGCCGAATTAAATTAAAAATTTATTGCAAAGATATCTGCCAACTTGATCGATCAAAAACCAAAGCAAATGCAAAATAAAAACAAATGAATTTGATATTTTGTATTAAAATTTGGAATGCAAACGTGCATATTATATTCATGGCTCGTATTTTTCTACAGCGGCGCTCACTCCCATCCAATTTTTTTTTTCTAATTTATAGGTTTTATGCGTTTACATTTATGCGTTTACAAATGAATGGATTATCCACCTCTTTAGCATTTTGCAGCTGACCGATAAAATAATCGATTTCAGACGAAATAATCGATTTTTTAAAATAACAGACAAAAAGTGACCGATTTTTGAACTATAACAGAAAAAAAAATCGAAATATGCTCCAGGGCTACTCAAAAGGATTTATTTCAATTCACGGTGTTCTTAATATTTCTATTTTCAAATATGCTGCTACTAGTTACTACTTTTATTTTTAGACAAAGTTGTAATTATTTATATTGCATAAGGTAAGTATTACTGTTGATACATTTTGTAGCAGATATGTTAGAGACTTCTTTTGTTTTTTATTGACTGTTTATATGAATTTATTAAACTTTATTTTCTTTTAAAGAACTTGGAGTATATTTAAAAAATGATAATATGGATTTTCATTAAATATTTAGACGTAGGACACTTAAAAATTTCATTTAACAGTACTATCACTTATTTAGAATATATAAGCCTAAAAAATTTAAATTGAATCTTTAACCTTCAATTTTGGCAATTTCGGACCACTGTGTAATTGTGAAGTCGTGACATGTACTACTCAATATTATTCCGCCAATATCATATCCGTTTGAGGTAAATCATGGCATACTTATAAAATTATAACAAACATTAAAAAAAAATATATAAAAATTCAAGTTACACTTGTAGCAGTGCGGTAGTTAGTGAGTCTATACAGTGAGTTTAATTTGTCTAAGCCTTCTCTAGTTAGAAAACTTTTCACGCGAATTCTGGAATTCCATGAAATTTTTGCCTTGGAGTTGAAAAATCATGAACATTTCCAACGAACTAAGTCACATACATCTATATATATAAAAGAGGAAGGAAATTTATGTTCGCACACTTATAACTCGAGAACTGCTGGACCGATTTGTATGAAATTTTTTGTGTATATTTGGTAGATCTGCGAATATGTCATAAGTGTACTTATGACATATTTCACTTTTCATATAAAAAGTCTAAAGTTGAAGGTTGGTTATCAATCCTATTTATGTGTCTGTGAAGCATCCGTCCAAAGGAAGCCATAATGCAAATTTTTACGCAAAAAGTCAAAGGGGCGAGGCGTTCGTATGGACTACCCAAAAAGTGTGCGTGGCATGTCAATAGGGTATTCTATTTAACTCCAAAAAAGAAGTCTGTGTGCCGTGTTTCAGTTTGATATTTTAAAAATTTAAACAAAAAATTTAGCAACATTCAGACAGACATAGCTGAATCCATTCGTCGAGCTGATCCAGAATATATATACTTTATTACGTCTACGATGCCTTCTTTAATGCGGTTCAAACTTTCATACAATCTGGTAATACCATTTTACACTATGTGGTATGAATGGCGATATAGTGGTCAGGATAAAGTTTCAGTTACGAGTCGAAAGTTTCACATTCAAAATAAATTTAAGAATGAGCATATTCTAGTCTTAATATATATGACAAAGCTAAAATGTAGAAACAGTAACGATGGAAATTGACATCAATTGGAGCTAATAATTCGTTTCCGAACTATATTAGACAATTGAAGCTCTGGCTTTCCAATTGAAGTTGAAGATGTGCAGAGGGCACTGCTTATTTATATTTAAAGCAGTACCTTATGTACTATATGCCAGCTACTGTGTACATAATACTCTATCATGATAGTGATATTATCGACAGTGGAATTATTCCAATTGGCCAAGTTCCCTAGGATGTACAAGATGTTAGGTACGGTATGTAGCCACTTTGCGATTAACTTATACGAAATAGCATAAAACTTTATCGGAAAACGTTCTAAAATTGATCAAAGACCTACAGTTGCATGAAGAACTGCTAGTTCAAATTCAGTTCAAATTGAAATTCAGATCTTAATTAGTTAAATTAGTTAAATTTGCGTGAATGAATTGTAAAGGGGCTACCAATTTCAAACATTTGCTGGTTCTGTACGATTTGTTAAAACAATATAATCAATATACTCTTACAGACGCACGGACAAAATTATAGACTAGCGGAGAAGGTGGTACTTTGATTTGGACCATATGGATATGTGGATAACTGGATATGTGTTTTTTTCCGCAAAGGGTAAGTCTTGAAAAGACATCACCGTGTAGATGATAGTGTGAGACTTGACTCACTAAAACAACCTCACTATATATCATTTATATAAAATAAAGAAAAAAATAAAACAATGGCAGAATGGGGACCATAAAATGTGATTATAACTATTATAACTATATATAAGAGATTAAAGTTAAAAAGTCGTGTTGTAAAATTGGAAAAATTATTTGGTAACTTAGTGACAAATATCAAGGAAAATATATAAGTTAACTTCTTCTTGTACAAAATAGTTTAGGTTAGGTTACCCCTTGAAAGAGGTCCCATATAGATCAATGTGGTTCTTAGTGAGGCCGACGATGGAGGTCGTTCAGGAGATATTGAAGTCCTGTAGAATTTTTGCGTGTTTGGCGAACGCCAATAGCCTGGAGTCCTTCTGGCCGCCTCTTCCAGTAAAGTGAGCCCGATGGATTGTAGAAAATAAAATTGCATATAAATGATATCAAAGGTAAAAGAGAAGGATTAATATGAATAAGAAGACGATCATTATACCTTGAACTATGACGATTAATTTAGTAATTAATTAATTATTATTAACATAGAGTGTGAAAAGTATTATAATTTAGTCACAATGTTTTCAAAAAGTATATATGTATATTCGTGATCAGCGTGACACGACTAATCAATGTGTGTATGTATAATGAAGTGAGCGGTAAAAGGCGGAAAATTCGAATTTATGCAACGCGCTACAGAACATTTTTTTGGATATATCGATGAAATTACGTCGGGAGATTTGTCTATAAAATTGCATCAGAAAGGGCTGCTATGTATTAATATAGTACAGCTTATCCTGCCATGCAAGTCAATTGAGCAAACGAAGAGCTAAAGACTTGCTAAAAATCTTAGGATAAATGTCAAAAAAAAAAAAAAAATGGTTGATGTTAAAATAATTCCAGTTGTCTAAATGACTGCAAGTCTAGTTCAAGTTCTACTAAGTCAGAATATCCCATCACAATTTTAGCCTTTTAGAGAAATGTAACCACACCAAATATGTACATTTAGCATTGCCATACTTCAAGCTTCACAGTGGTATCAATATTTATTCACTAATGAAATTTAATTTACTAATGAATACAATCGGAACCATTCCAACTAAGGTATTTGGTTCAACCGAAGTTATCGTTTTTTCTTGTTTTTATGCCATTCACATTGATTAGTCGTGTCACGCTGATCACGAATATACATATATACTTTTTGAATACATTGTGACTAAATTATAATACTTTTCACACTCTGTGTTAATAATAATTAAATAATTACTAAACTAATCGTCATAGTTCAAGGTATAATGATCGTCTTCTTATTCATATTAATCCTTCTCTTTTACCTTTTATATCATTTATATGAAATGGTATTATCAGTTTGTCTGACGGTTTCTATCGCATTAAAGGAGGCATCGTATATATATATAAGTATATTTATAAAGTATATGTCCGTCTAGCCGTCTGATTGTTTCTGGGGATGTTTTTTGGACTAATGTTTTAGATATCTGGCTGATATAAAATTAAATCAATATCCGCTTTACATACGATATGGTGGTTTCTTATGAACGGCCGCTTCACATACATAGACAAATAGGCGTAGCCCGCCCTTTTTTTGAGGTGGCCCCTATGCCAACAAACCACCCACGTTGATGTTCTATAATAGATTTTAAATTTCGTGTGAATGGTATTAAAGCTTCTGTTCAACCGAATTTATCGTTTTTTCTTTTTTTATAGTCAATATTTACTGTGTATCTAAAGTTTGGAAGTGTGACCAATAAATATATAAATAGTACAACATATACATTGATTTACAAGCATATTTTTCAATAGGAACATAGTATTTTTATATTTTAATACATTTTTACATTTTTGAGATGGTTCACGAACGAGAATCGTTTGGAAATTATTAAAAGATACTACCGAAATTTAAGGTCGGTGGTCGCTAATTCTTTTTATTTTTATTATTATTGTTATGTTATTACTATATCAATACAATTAGCAGATCTATAAAAATGGGTAGAAAATTACAATGGTTTAGATCGGTTGTAATAGATCAGTATACAAAATCAAAAGGAACAATAATTGAAATTTTAAATAAATTATCAATAGTTATACAAAGCTGCCTGTTACGGATGCATTTCCGATCCATGTAATGCCGTGTTTTTATTTTTATAAATCAAACCTTTTTTTCTTCTTGTGGTGTAAATAATGAATAATTGTAGCAACTGTAAACCGTCTACCGCAACGAATCCGGTTAAAGCGTGTCACTTTGTGAATTCGCTATGCATGCAAAATTCAAATGCGGAACTGAAAATGAAAATGAGTTCCGATTATTGTGCTATAATTCAGATAAATGTCAAACTGCTCGGGAGTGGCATAATGAAGAACAGCACAGGGAGAATAATTGAACGACAAGAAAGTACAAAGGACGGGGTTAACTGATGTCTCCCTTTCTGTTTGCTTGTTTGCGGTATTTGGCTAAGTAAAATTGCATGCCGTGAAATTTGTTGTGATTGTATATATTTTTACCTACCACGAGCTCGACATGCAGCAAAAACACAAAAATAAATGTCCTGAGGAAACCAAAATTAAACTTCATACAAAAGAAAAATGCTTGGGTCGTAAAAATGAAATTAGTGTTTTTCATGTTTGTTACGCTATTCAATATTGTAAAACACTACATTTAAAATAAATTTTGAAATTGACGAACGAATATTAATTGTGGTTTTTAAATATTTACTCTTTATGGGGACAATTTTATTTCATTTTTAAAATGTTTTTTTTTTTTTTTTTTTAACTTACTGTGTGTATGTGTGTATCATGGTCAAATCTTGAAAATCAATTTGAACCCACTTTTAATGGTCGAAATAAGCTTAGATTTAACATGCATGTGTGTATCCGAGAATAATAAAATATTTTATAACATTTGATGGTCAAATATGAACAACGAATGATCAAAATTATAAATATATTTATACTATGATAAATACATTTTATAATATTTAAATAAATGTGTAAATAGTATAATAATTTGGTCAAAATGTTTTCAACGCCTTAAAGAAAGCATCGGAGTATATATTTTCGACAAGACAAGACGATTTAACCATATCCGTCTTTCTGTCTGTGCTTTCGCCCCGCCCTATTCCCACAATCTTTGAAATATTTATTTAAAAGTTGGTATAGAGACTTTTTATACCCAGAAGCAACTCAAGTTCCAAAATGACCTCGATTTATCCACTAGAAGGTAAAGCTCCCATAGAAAAACACTTGGTATTTATTTTTTATTATCGAACATTTATTTGTTTATTTATTTATTACTAGCAGAAATAGCCGACGTTGGTCGGGACAGAATGCTAAAACTGCAATTCGATTTTGAAGACGATCGAACAAAGAAAGTTTAAATAAAATGAAAAAAATGTATGTATTTGTATGAAAAACGTCAATATAAACTTGAAACTCGATAGTGGGCTTATTCCGCCCACTTTTTGAGGCGGCTCATGTTTAAACCCTTCACGTTTATGTTATACGTGAGCGGTTTATGGAGTATTAAATAAGGGCCAATGCAAAAAGTGGTCCCACCCATTAATGTATATGAGAACCGTCCACCCATTAGAAGTTACTATATTAAGTTGATATTAGTACAATAAAAAAGTCAAAAGTCATACGAAAAGTTAAATGTAGGCTTTGGGTTTGCATGAGGGCTAATCTTGATACTCTACTAAACTGGAATAAAAATAAATATATGTGCATATTGTAAACACTTCATATTGTAAAGCATAAAGCATAAACACTGTAAAATAAGTATCAATTCAAAACTCGATCACACTCGTGCTCATATGGCTCAAACGCAAGTCCATTTGAACAGAACAATACAATACAATTTAAACCACTTCAAAGAAAGATTCAGTAGGAAATAATCCATTTTCTGAAGGCTCAACATTTGCTCTCAACTTGTCTCTTCACACGTCAATGTTAAACGCTATTTTGTACATAAGGAAAAGTTTTTAACTTAATGTTTTTTATATATAATTTATATTTATATGAGTTTTTCAGGCTGGCTCGAGGTAAAACATTTTTCTGAAAAGAAGAACAAAGAAACAATAACAAAATTTTATTCCCAAAAATTCTTTTTATTTGCAGTGCACTGTGTTTCGGATTCAATACCGAATCGCTCATCATTCACCGACTATATGAAATAATTTTTTGCTACTTATATCACAACACTTAGAGAGAGCAAATCAAATCTAATATACAATTTTTGTGTAGTTGTTCTTAATGTTCTGGGCATGCACAGCGCCGCTGTGAATAAAATGTTGTTATTGTTTCTTTTCGGTATGAGAAAACATTTTCTCTATATATAGACTTCGAGGCAGCCTGAAAAACATATATATTTATATAAACAAGGTCACTAAACATATTCATGGGGTTCATGGGAGTGGTGCGATGTGGACCTGTATTCAGTTTTACTGTCCCATATCGCATTAACTTCAAGTCGACTCAAAGGTGCTGCCTCCTGTGATAAGACAGCACCCCTTCTCTAATGAGATCCCTCGTAACGTATTCTTCGGAATATGGCAAATTTGAGCGGCGTGTGACTCCCATAACCAACTCTCTCCTGCTACCCCATCCTAGCACCCCATCACCTCCTAGACCTAGGCATAGTCGATAAAATGCCTACAGGGCCGGATCAAGATGTCATGCATACCGTGTCGATGATCAGTCTGGCTGAGGCCCCTGCTTAAAAATAACTCAGTCACTAACGGTGCCTCTCCGATAACTGGTCGCCTCGGAGAGTAACTGTGACCTTATCTGTGTATGGCGGATCTCTCCACAGATGGACATTTCTTCTCCCCAAATCGTGGGTCCAAGTATGAACCAAAAAAACAAAAACTTTAAACTACCGCGGAACTGCACTGCGGCAGAAGCTGCAGCTTGAAGAGCAGCGGATGGACGAGGGTCGCCCAATAACGGTACGTGAACGTATCCATAAGCCGGCTGCTACTTTGGTCAGACCTAGTCATGCAAGACCAGGTATACAGCAGCGTCACAGTGCTGAAAAGCCAGCAGTGGTGAGCCGAACCGTTCTCAAGCTCGAGGTAAAAGTTTTGGTGCAGCCACCAAAACATCCCAGCAGAGTAGGAATACGACGCTGTATAAGAAGTCGCTCCTACCACCACCAGGACAGCCAGGAGGTGTGGATGACCTGAAGCGCCGGGGATTAAGTGGAGCGGAATTCAAGTGGTACATAAGGTACCTCGAACAGAGACTGACGCCAGACAGGGCTCGGGAGAAAGAGCTGAGCCACAAGACTGTTGTGCAGCCACAACAGCCGGCCAGCAAGCGAACGAACAGGACGATCACCCCTCCGGACACCTCGGCAGGAAAACGTAGCAGGACGGATGTTACAAGTACAGAGGGCGAGGACTTACCATCGACCTCAGCGGCGGCAGCGATGGCAGGCAGGGAAGAAAGCTCAGGCAGGAGACAGCCCGTTGCAGAGGGCAACCAACAAGAAGTCCATGAAGGTATCAGTACTATCTGCTGACGGATATGGAAGACGCTATCCTGGTGGATTGTGAGGAGGAGCACACCGTGGAGTGGCTGCA
The DNA here is from genome assembly GCA_035044765.1 of Leucophenga montana. NCBI lineage: Eukaryota > Metazoa > Arthropoda > Insecta > Diptera > Drosophilidae > Leucophenga > Leucophenga montana. The sequence continues at coordinate 29,328 of JAWNNQ010001568.1, forward strand.
GCTTCACGCTCCTGAATTGGGGGGCTGGGATAGCCCTCGACTGAAAGCCGTCATGGGTGATGACATTCCGCCATAGGAAGTCATCCACCTGTTCCTGCCCAGAAGTCAGTGGAAAACGCCGGAACGGCTTCTAGACCTCCTAGAAGCACAGAACGATGGATTAAACACGAACCTTTTGAAGGTGATTTCGCTAAGACAGGAAGGTAGAGGACAGCTGATGATAGTGGGCATCGACGAGGAGTGGAAAACCGCTATCATCAGCGGAGGTTCCAAATCCGTTTTAGATATGGTCTGATTCCCGTCCACCTAAAACGGAAGCCTGCGACAGAAACCGAAACAGTGGAGGTTTCGGAAGTGGAAGCAACAGTGAACTCCAACACGGAAAGTGAACAACAAAGAATTCAGCTACACCTGGATACCCATTTCCCAGGTGTAGCTGAATTGTGGAATACTCCAACAATAGGAGGCGCATGTTAGAATAAATGGGGCGAACATTCGCCAAGTCTATGATAAGAAAAACTTAGGTGGGCCATATCTTCCTTTTAAAGCCTTCAAATCACCAGGAGTAGATGGAATATTTCCAGCACTACTACAGAACGGGATAACAGAATTACTTCCAAAACTGCAGAAGATCATGACCAGTAGCCTGGCACTAGGTCATATCCCAACCCCTTGGAGAAGGGCCAGCTTTGTATTTATCCCTAAGGTGGGGAAAAAGGATGCAACCCCACCCAAAGCATTCAGAACTAACGATGGAGAAAGTGATAGACAAGCACATTCGAGGAACAGTATTCCATAGGAGACCGTTACACCGAGAGCAACATGCATACAGGGCGGGAAAGTCGAATGACACCGCACTGCTGAACCTGACGGGAGCAATAAAGGCATCCCTTGAAAGGAAGGAGATAACCTTATGTGTCTTTCTGGACATTGAGGGAGCTTTTGACAATACACGCACTAGTTGATAGGGGAGTAGACCCAATAGTAGTGAATTGGATACACTCATCATTGAGGACAAGAACAGCTGAGACTGCAGTGAGTGGTACCAGCATTGGGATACAAACAGTTAAGGGTTGCCCACAGGGGAGAGTATTGTCTCCCCTTCCATGGAGCCTAGTCGTAGACAGCCTTCTATGCAGACTAACCGAGAATTTGGTAAGATGCCAAGGGTATGCAGACTACATCGTCATAATGGCAAGTGGGAAGTTTGAAGAGACACTCTGTGAAATAATCAACAGAGGCCTCAAAACCACACACGATTGGTGCGTTATGGTAGGACTTAACATTAACCCTGCCAAAGCGACCATTGTACCATGCACTAGGAAACAAAAGACTAAAATAGATCAAGCTCGGAGGGGGTCCAGTAAGGTTCTATGGAAAGCACACATGGAAGAAACCATAACGAAATGCACAAAGGCAATATTTGTGTGCAGGAAACTGGCCGGAAAATATTGGGGGTGCAACCCGAAGGACAAACTCTGGCTGTTAAACATGGTAGTGAAGCCAATTCTATATGCCATAGTCATGTGGGGAGAAAGAGCAAGCCAAGTGACATCTACTAGGGCGCTCAACTCCCTACAAAGACGAGCGTGTGTCTGAATCACAGTGGCAATGCGCATGTGCCCACCAGTAGCCTTAGAAGCTATTTTGGATTTAACATCACTCTTGGAGTAGTGGAAATTGAACACAGAAGAAAAGAAATACTCCTAAGACTATCAGTCGGGGAAAATAAGGTTACCGGAGATCTGTCAAAAACGCCTCCATACATGGACATAGCGTGCATCCCTAATATTCATTCCTAAAGACAAAATGACACGGAGGAACATATTTGATCGGAATTATACCATTAAATGGTCCGAAAATGCATACCTACTAAAACCACACACCATCAAGTGGTATAAGGATGGATCTTTGGCAGGAGAGGGTACAGGTCTAGGAGTAGTAGGCCCTAGGACTCATTACTACTAGTTGGGAAAACACACCATTATCTTCCAAGTAGAGATATGCGCTATAATTAGATGTGCACAATTCAACCTAGATAGAGGTTATCACAACTGTGATATCGCTATTCTCTCAGATATCCAGGCTGCGTTAAAAGCACTTAACTCCAACGTAGTTAATACAAAGCTAGTGCTCGAAGCAAATGGTCTTTTGGAGAAACACAACAGAGTATCTCTGCTGAGGCCTGGTCATAACAATATTCCAGGAAATGGACAAGCGGGCAAGCTCGCTAGACAAGGAGTGGCAACGCTATTGATAGGACCTACTAAGACAAGCAAAGTTACTTCTAGGGGGATACAACCCAATGCAGATTCTGTGACCATGAAGACGAGACCCTTCTCTGAAGCTAGAATCAGACTGCTATTGCTGCGTAATCACTTTATCAGAAAGGAGCAACTGAGATGTCTGGGTCCTAGGAAAGTATTAAGATTCAATCATCTAACTCAGGAGGACTAACTATAGACCTTTTAGAACGCAGTTACATTTAAATAATTTATTTAATGCGACCTATGTATATTAGTGACAAAGCCATAGAACAAAACGATGACAGTGCTATTACACTGTTATAAAATAGTTTGTACTAATTGTTATTTTAATAGTATATTTCTTTAAATATTAGCACCAGGCTATGCTAAAATATTATTTAAAAAAAAATAAAACTTGTTTTCATTATCTTTTAGTCTTTTTTGACTTTTTTATGGTCGATTTGACATTTTTTTGGTTATTGTGAGTTGGCAGCATTGATTCTACCATGCGTATGGTCATGGTACAATAATAAAGTAGCGTGTTGAGAGCAAGTGCTGTTGTACTTCACTGGCCACACGTTAGTGCGCTTCAAATGCTTGTGCTGAACGGTTTGGTTCGCTGACGAATTTCTTCTTTGTTGCTGCGCGTATGGTACAATAAGTTGTATTTTATTGTACCATAGCTGCGCTCATGTTTTTATTTTCCTTTCTTTGCTTTGATCTTATTCTTTTTTGTTATATTATAGTGCGTATTATTTAACTTTCTACATTTCTTTCTTCTAATTGATATCTAGTTGTTTTATCCTCCCAAAAAGACACACACATACCAATAATACACAAAAAAAAAAAACTCAAAGCAAAAATGGATCTTGCTTCTCTTTCTATCTCACACGTTCATATGGATTGGCCTAAGTCAGCGCACATTAAGCTACCTTATTATTGTACAATGGGATGATGTTCGATAAGCATAGCCATAGAGAGAGAGAGAGAGAGAGAGATAGAGAGAGAGACACAGCACCAGAAAAAAAAGAGTCGTTTGACATTTGCATACATGCGGCCAAAACGGCAAATGGTACATTCACACAGAAATGAATTTGAAGGAATTCTTCTAATGAATGTGAATACAATGAAAGAGTTTGCGAAGCTCACATGCATTCTAATTCATTCGAAGCTTGTGAATTTTTGATGTTGGCATGCTTATGAAGTTAAGTATCATGAATGAATAAATAAATGATTGAATCCAATAGCTTCGAATGCTATGAATGCGCTTCATGTTAGTGTGTCTGTTTCTCTCTGTTTGCTTGTTTCTTGCAGTGAAAATGCGAAATTTTAGAATCGGTAAGCGTGTTAAAATTTATTATGCACAGAATGTTAATTTTCTTTTTAGAATATAATAAGTAATTGTACATATCATTGTGGACGATAGTCCACGCAAGTGATGAAAGCCCACCTCAGTGTGGCTTTAGCTCGACCAATATATTATACCCACAATATCGAAGTATTTACTGGTAAGACCGATCGATACGTGAAATGTACCATTAAATAGGTCTTGTTAAGGCTAAAAAGGTCTTGTTCTACATTCAGAAAAAGTTAAAAAATATAATATCTGATCACCCCAGCCCGAAATATTGGGTATTGAAAAATACCCACCATATCACCTCAATTTTTTATTTATTCTTGACGCCGAGGCGAGGCCAACGAACCCAAGATCAGGAAAATCGTACCACCCGCACAAAAGTTATGAATTTGTAAATTTTTAAATTTTTGGACGAGTTAATGAAATTGTCTGTCTGAATCCTTTGGAAAATCGAAATTTTATTAATACAGAATTTTAGTACTTTCGTTCTACAACTTATTTCAAAATTACGGATTTTGGCGGGAAAATCTCAAAAAAAAGCTCAAATTTAAATTGGCTACTGTGCCCAAACCGGCTTAATATTTTTCAACATGCGATAGCTCGTTAGGAAAGTCTTTTGAATGCTAAGCTGGTGCTGAACAATCCCTACTTAAAACAAGAAAAAACGTTAAATTCGGTTGAACCGAAGCTCTAATACCAATTACACGAAATTTTAAATCGCATTGTAAAGAATAAACGTGGGGGTTTTGAATAGGGGCTACCCCAAATAGTGGGTGGTACAGTCAATATTGTTAATCTATTAAACAGCATAAAATTTGATCCCCAAAAAATTTCGCAACAACATATAAACGGACATGACGAGATTGACTCGTCTCATCGAGCTGATCAAGAATAGATATACTTTATGGGGTCTACGATGCCTCCTTTAATGCGTTACGAACTTTCCGACAAACTGATTTCAAACTATATGTGAGTGGTATAAAAATATAAGTAAAAAAAATATTTGAAAAGCACATTTTGCGTTTTTGCCGAAAATTTTTGGAGTGATAATTCTTTGCAGGATTGGCAAATTTTGATATATTATACTTTTCTGTGAAAATTATTGTGCAAAATTAGCTATTTGTCCTAATGCATCATACTAATGGCTGTTACATCACTGTGGACAGTAATCCACGCAAGTGACGAAAGCCCACCTCAGTGTGGCTGCAGCACGAGCATTATATTATACGCGCGATATCGAAGTATTTACTGGTAAGTCCGATAGAAATGTAACATACTTTCAGAAAATTTTAACACTTATAATATCGGATCACCATAGTCCGAAATAAGGGGGGGGGGGAATACCCACCCTTAACAGTACTGGAGCCGAGATGAGTCTAACAAGCCCAAGATCAGAAAAATCGGTCCACCAAAGTTATGAATTTTGGAAATTTTTAAGAGTTAATGAAATAGTTTGTTTGAATCCATTAGAAAACCAAAATTTGTTTGATACAGGATTGTAGTACACAAAAAACTGAGAAACTTTTGCTTTACAACTTTTTTCAAAATGGAAGATTTTTGCGGAAAAAGCTAAAAAGAAGCTCTAATTTCAATTATTTACTTTGGCCAATCGGTTTAATATTTTTCAATGCGTAATAGCTCGTTGCAAAGGTCTTTTGAATACCTTTGAAATTAATGCTACAATACCTACTTTAAAAAATATAGGTTAATGTAAAATCCATCATTTATATTTAAATTAATTTTAATTAATTAATAGATTTAAACATTTTTATCAAGCAACTAGCTTAAATAAATAGTTGCAATAAATAAATAAATCATTATCTTCAGGCAATGTTATCGCAAGAATCCTGTCATAGGACATGTTAACCCATTGTCAACCAGGATAAGATCATTTAGCATATAATATTGTACATAGAGGTGCCCAATCGCAAAACAAATTGGTATGCAATTTTTTCTTTTCTAATAGCGCTCATTTGCTTTGTGTTGAGAGCCGAACCTTCGAGAGCCAAGCGGGGATTTCATTGTCATTCAACACCATTGATTAGCTTGCAGTACACTGACTTTCATTGCTGAATGATTAACGCTCCCATCTGTCCTGTTTTGCGCAGGACAATCCTGTGTTCCAATGCTAAAACCTGATCCTGTGTTTTCGGTAAAATAACTTGTGATTGGCCATCAAAATTGTTAACGTATGAAATTCAAATTTTTCAAACCGAAGAAGCAACAAATGCCAAAGAGACCGCTGGCAACACCCACCGAACGCACAGATTGAGCAAAGCGAATTTCGCACGAGCGCACACATACATCCGTCATGCGCGCCATTTCATTTGTGCGCGTGTAATTTTTTGTGTTGGTTTGATTGTTTGTTTTTCGTTTATCTAAATATTGTTCAAGATGTCGAAAGATATAGATATCCAGCTGGTTGATGTCCTCGACAAATTTAAGTCTGACATCACCGCAATACAGGAAATGCGATGGGTAGGACATTGCTGCTCAAAAAAGGCATCCTGTGACATATATTATAGTTGTCATGCGAAGAAGCACGAATTTGGATGCGGTTTCGTGGTTAGTAGGAAACTACGTGGTCTTGTCACCAGTATCATACCTGTGGACGAACGCCTGGCCGCGATAAGTATAAAGGCAAATTTGGATGCGGTTTCGTGGTTAGTAGGAAACTACGTGGTCTTGTCACCAGTATCATACCTGTGGACGAACGCCTGGCCGCGATACTTCAACAATAGCCTGATTTGTGCACACGCTCTGACGGAAGTCGCATGTGGGCAAAGATGAATTTTTCGAGCGTCTCGAACGTCTCTACGAGCGTTGCCCCAATCAAGATGTAAAAATCGTGCTTGGTGATTTCAGCGCCAAATTGGGATGCAAGGAATCTTTCGGAAAATTTAGCCTTCACGACGTTACCTCCAGCAATGGAGAGAGGCTAATCGATTTCGCCGCAGGTCGGAACATGGTAATCAGTAGCACCAGATTTCCACACCGAGACATACACAAGGCTACTTGACGCAGTCCCGATCAAAGAACACGCAACCAAATTGATCATATTGTGATCGACGGAAGCCATGCATCGCATCGACTCGGACCACTACCTTGTGGCAGCCAAGGTACGGACCAGGCTCAGCATGGCGCATTCCGCACGTCCCAACACTCAACGAAAGCTAGACGTCGGTAAGCTGCTATCACAACAGGTTTCAAGCCCGGAGTTTCTTTCTGCAAGGACAATAATGGAAGTCTGGTTACAGATGTACAGGAATCACTCAGACTATGGACAAGTCACTTCTCTAATCTACTTGGGACCGATGAAGAGAATAATACCGCCGGTGGAGAAGCCTACCTAGAACCACCAACTGATGATGGCTCTCTTGTAGCGCCACCGGACTAAAACGAGGTCGACTCAGTAATTAAAAAGCTGAAGAATAACAAAGCGGCAGGTTCCGATGAGTTGCCAGCAGAGTTATTCAAGACCGGTGGCGAAGAGTTGGTAAGGCGTATGCACCAACTCTTATGCAAAATATGGCCCGATTAATGCATGCCCAACGATTGGAATCTCAGTATTCTTTGTCCTATCTTCAAGAAAGGAGACCCCGCTGTCCAAATCCTGGAAAAGACCCATGAGTACAATAAAGACACACCACCTATTTGTGGATTATAAGGCCGCTTTCGACACGCCTATAAGAAGATTCTTTAACGCCCTATCTGAACTTGGTATCCCAGCAAAGATCGTTCGTCTTTGCATGATGACGCTATCACACACCCAAAGCATCGTCAGAGTAGGAAAGAACCTCTCCGAACCCTTTGATACCAAGAGAGGTTTCAGAAGGGTGATGCCTTATCGTGCGACTTTTTCAATCTCTTGATGGAGTACATCCGATGCCAATGCCCATACGTAGAACGATCGGGCAGGATATTCCATAAGGAAGTGAAGCTACTCGTATATGCTGATGATATAGACATCATAGACAGGATTGAGAAACAGTCACGTCTCATGGGCGTAGCGGTGAACGAGGAAAAGTCGAAGTATTTGGTGTCCACTCGGAGACCATCAGCGCGTCTTGGACGGTTTGTGAGAATGGAGAATTTCAACTTCAATGTTGTAGAAAACTTCATCTATCTGGGCACAGAAATTACCAGCGACAACAATGTTAGCCGAGAGATCAGACGAGGAATCATGCTTGCTAATCGCTGCTACTTTGGACTCAGCAAGCAAATTAGAAGTAGAGACCTCTCTCGAACTACGAAGGTAAAACTCTTTAAGACACTGATAATCCCAGTCCTGCTGTAAGGCGTAGAAGCATGGAAACTGACAACAACAGATACAGCGTCTTTAGGAGTGTTCGAGAGAAAGATTCTTCGTAGGATTTTTGGTCCCCTTAGAGTTGGCGTTGACTTTAGGACCCGTATGAACCACGAGCTGTATGAGCTGTATGATGAGGTTGACATAGTCCAGCGCATTAAATTCCAGCGGCAGCACTGGGCTGGTCACCTCAACCGGAGGAACCCCGAAGCTCCAGCACTAAAGGTTTACGACGGAAACCTGAACTTGATTGGTGGACGGCGTCCGAGCTTAAGATGGCAAGATCAGGTATATGATGACCTGAATTAGCTCTGGATTGCCAGCGACTGGCGCCGGTGCGCACTAAACTACACCGAAAGGTGCGCTTACCTACGTGCGGCCTTGACCGATAGACGGTTGTAGAGCAACCTAAGTAAGTAAGTAAATAATTCTGAGAACGCCGTTGATGTCCATACCAGCAAAAATGAGGTCTTATACAATAAATTAAACAGGCTTCGAAATTCAATCGTGGATGAAATCGTTGATGAATTCAACGAATTACATACGGAAATTAATACTAATATTCCGTTTAGAACGCACGGACGTAAATATACCGATATGGAGCAAACAATATCCATATCCATTTTCCTGTAACGATTTTGTCAATAATGATGTTGAACGAATGTTACAGGATAACATAATACAAAAAAGTAAGAGCCCTTACAATTCCCCTATATGGGTGGTTCCTATAAAAGGAATCAATGAGGATTGGTTATCGATTATAAAAAATTAAACGAGTCTACCATCCCTGAAACATACCTGACCCAAGTATAATATCAAGCAACTTGGGTAAAGCCAAATATTTCTCTATATTGGACCTAGAGTCAGATTTTCATCAAATTAAAATGAATCCTAGTGATGTGGAAAAAACGGCTTTTTCCGTAAATAACGGAAAGTATGAATTTCTGAGGATGCTCTTTGGTTTAAAAAATCTCCTCGCATTTTCCAAAGAGCCATGGGCGATATCTTGCGTCCACTGATTGGCAAATATAGTATTCTCAGAAAACCTGGATTAACATTTAAACGATCTAAAAAAGATAATAAGAGTAAAGGAGGCTAAAATGAAGATTTCCACAGAGAAATCAAAGTTCCTCGAAACAGAAATAGAATTATTGGGATACATGGTGGCTTATAAAATTATTAAAACCGATCCGAAAAAATATAAACTATTAAAGATTCCAAAGAATCTATGGATATGGAAAAAATAGCAAAACCCCTGACAGAAATAGATTCTGGCAGAAATGGTAAGGTTTCAAAAAATATGTCAAGAAAAACACCGATAGAAATGAAGATGGACTCAACAAATGCCTTTCACACATTAAAAAATAGGCAAGCTGCACAAGTTGAACTTACACAGCCCCTGATTACAATAAAAAATTCATTCTGCACACATATGCATCAAATGTGGCATTGGGAGCAGTCTTGCCTCAGGATGCAAAACCCACAACTTTCATCTCAAAAACAGTAAACAAAACAGAGCGCAATTACGCTACTAATGAAAAAGAATTATATTATATGGGCATTAAAAAATTTAAGAAGTTATTTGTATGGAGCTACTAACATAGAAATCCATACCGGTCATCAGCCACTATCCTTTGCTATTTTAAATTGTAATCCTATTTTAAAAATGAAGCGTTGGCATACTTTTATATAGTTTTCTCCAAAAATAATATATAAATCAGGTACCACAAATGTAGTCGCGGACGCCTTGTCTCGACTGTAACTTAATCATATTACTGATGAATCAGTGGAAAATAAATAGGAGGGCTATGATGATGACGCGTCTCAACATTCGGCTGAAAGTAGTTATAATGAGATAATTCCAAGATCAAATAAACCACTAAATCAATTAAATCAACAATTACTTTTGTCAAATTTGCCAACAAAAAGTTGCACAATTCACGAACAATTTAACGTATTTGACCAAATAAGGTATTTGATAGAGTTCGATACCGTTGAAAATTTAATAACAATTCTAAAGGAATATTTGAAACCAGGAATCAGCACCGGCATACATTGCACAGAGGAGGATTTATATAAAATCCAAAATAAATTAAAGGAGACATTCTCGACTAAATTTCTATACAATAAAACGTTTGTAACTGATGTAACAACATAACATAAAGACGATCAGGCAATCATCATAGAAGAAACTCAGGAACGAGCTCATAGAGGTTTCGAAGAAAACAACAAACAAATTATATAATAAGTTATATTATTGGGCAAAATTATCAATACAATTAAAACAGTTCATACAAAATTGTGAAACATGTAATAAGAATAAATATAACAGGAAACCAAAGGAATTTCCTATTGTGGGAAAGCTCCTATTCCACAAAAGGAAGGAGGACAACTACACTTGGACATATTTTATGCCCATAAATTAAAATTTATCGCTTGTATAGATTATACTCAAAGTTCTTGGTCATGAAACAAATTGAAGACCGGAACAATATAGAAATTAAAGTCTTGGAATTGTTGCAGGCATTCCCATATGCAAAGATACTAATGATTGATAATGAACCAAGTTTCATATCAACATAATTCAAACCTAAAAACCAGTAGAGATACTCTTTAATAAAATAAAACATGATATTCCCAATAAGTTAAAACTTAAACAAAAATAAAATGGTGACATTCCATAACAAAAACAGGAAAGTCAAAAAATATCAGGTGGGCGATATAATATATGAAAAAATAATAGGAGAAAGAAATAAACTCCAACCCCGCTATAAAAAGCAAATATTCAAAGAAGACTTAGGAAACAAGTAGTTATCAATAAAAATAACAAGGACAACATTAAATAAACAAATTTTTATCAAATATAATTTCAGAATCATACTATTTTTACTCATACACTTGGAGCGATTATTTACTGCTACAGAATGAGGATTATCTCTCTTATGAAAATCACGCCGATTTATTTCATATTACTAACTTAACATATTATAATGACATTTTCAATAGTGAATTTGACTATTTTCAAAATAAAAACAATGAATTAAATTTTGAAATTAATTTAGTTAAGACACTGTTAATCAAAAAGGGGCATTAACGAAATAGGCACAGTGTGGAAATGGATTTCGGGAACTCCGGACCAGGACGATTTTGTAACATTCTATATATATAAAAATGGAAGTATGTGTGTATGTATGTATATATGTATATTCCCTATAGACTCCGAAACCACTCAATCAAATTTTGTGGCAATATTCAAAATAGTCCCGTGGGTGATCCTGCGAATTTCGTGGCGATTGGATAAACAGAAAACTTCCTTTTTTGCCAGTGTTTCATTCGTAAATAAATAAAATTGTTAGCGATCGAACGACTTATTATCGCTTATTATTTTCAATTGTTTTTCAATTCATACGAATTCAAAAAAATGGGTAATTTGACCCATTTTTGTGACGAAAAGGCATTTGTTGCACTTTCAAGCAAAAAGGTTTTGTTAGAATTTGATAATCATAACCTTAAACTAAATAACTGTGTAGTTTGTTTTTCTAAATAGCGAGTAACAGTTGATGACCACGTGGTCAAATTTATTGATTACGAGCAAAGCGTTGCAGGCAGCCTATGCAGTGGTAATGTGCATTTTTAACCTTTTTAAAAACGATAAATAAAATATAATAATACAATTTAAATGTGGAAAATGAAAGTGATGATATGCACACTAAAGGTTAGTCGACAGATTTTAGTTTACTGTTTGATTTAATGCGAAAAACTAATCATTGTGACTTAACCTCAAATTAAAATTTTTGTTTTTCACAAATTTGCGGTTTGGATAAGCTTTGTAAATGTTGGCCGTATTTGCAGTGAAAGTCATAGGGAAGAGTCATCTCTGAAAGAGAGAGTCCGAACTTTCTGTAAAAATTTGCCTGAGAAATGGAACAAGTCCCGCAAAAAAATAGAGGTCTTCAAAAACAAAACACTCACTGGCTAAGAATTGATTTTTTTTTTTGCAACTTAGATTATCCCTTTCAAATGCTTAGTTTGTGAATAAATCCGAACGCACAATGAATAGAGAAGCAAAGAACCTATCAAAGGAAGTAGATAATGAAACGGAATTGCTAGTACGTGCAGCTTCGATATCGGCTCGAGTTCAACATAAAGCAGATATGGCAGTGGTTCTCAGAGAGATAATTGCTAGTCCAACAAGAGCTTGCAAGATGAGAAAATTAGCGCACTCTGTTGATAATTAGCCAATTCGCTTAACTGCAAATGAAGCACTCGCATTTTTGTTAGAAAACAATTTGACGAAAGAACAGTACTTACAAGAATACAAGAAGGGAAAGCAAAATTCGAAATGCTGATATATATCCACTTTATAACGAAGTCACCAATTCTAAAATAAGTTGCAAAACAATTTGACGAAAGAACAGTACTTACAAGAATACAAGAAGGGAAAGCAAAATTCGAAATGCTGATATATATCCACTTTATAACGAAGTCACCAATTCTAAAATAAGTTGCAGACCAGTTGGTATTGAAGTCAATGAGAGGCAGGCAAATGTTTCCCTTCAACCATTGTTAACGCATACTGCAAATAGAATTGTTGCAATGCAGATGGAAATGACAGAAAATATTAATTTTGTAAAGGATGATCTGATTGGATGGGCATTCATCTTATAAGAAAACATTTCAGGAAGCATCCACATCCGATGATTCCGATTATTCCTTGTTTGCAACAACTATGACTCCTTTAAGACTTGTGGATTCGGTCGGTAGAACACTTTGGAATAGCCTCACACCTCAGCCTATTAGGTTTTGTCATCCCATAAAACTGGAGTTTGTAAAGAAATAATAGAAAAAATGTTGCTCTAGGACAATGATTTAAAACAACAAATAATTATAGTTTAAATAGTTTAAAAATAGTTATCGATGTTGGGAAAATCATTGTAATACACTTTAAACTATTTCTTACGTTGATTGATGGTACAGTGTTAAACGTTTTAACAAATACAAAATCCAGTCAATCGTGTCCTATTTGCAAGGCAACTCCAATGGATTTTATGAGCATTGCAGACTTCAAAAGTCAAAAATTTCATGCAAAAAAAGATACGCTAAAGTACGATATAAGTCCTTTGCACTGTTAGATACGATTCTTAGAATTCGTTTAGCATGTTGGATACCAGAGCAGTATTAAAAAATGCCAAATTCGAACTGATGACGATCGCAAGACTCTTTCTGAAAAAAAAAGCTTGTACAACAATTATTTTGGTCAAAAATGAACCTTAAAGTTGACCAACCAAAAACTGGTGGATTTGGAAACATCAATGATGGCAATACAGCCCGTAGAGCTTTTGCTGACCATGTCATCTTTTCGGAAATAGTTGATATTGATATGGAGTTGATATATTCCCTTAAAAAATTATCAAGCTTTTTGCCACAATACCGCCAAAATGATACAAATCAAATACCCTTGGCTCCCAATGGCACGGACCGTTTTTGAAACTGAATTAAACTTAATTAATTTAGACAACGAAATGTAAAATAAAATTGAAAAAAAAAAATATATTAAAAATCAAAAATAAAAAATTGGCAAAAGTGGGTTAAAATTTTCAAAACTTCAAAATATTTTTAATTTAAACTTTTCTCATAGCTTATATAAGCATAAGCAAAAATTTTTTTTTTCAAAAATCTTTTCAGTTTAGTTGTTATTAATTTTGATCACAAAAATGGGTCAAAGTACCCATAGTACATTGGTATAAAAACCACAAAATCAAAAAAGATGGACGCAAAAACAGCAGCTGAAAATGCCGAGGAACGCGAATAACGTTTGCACAATCTTCACGAATGGGCATCTACATCTAGAGCCACAGAAACTGAACAAGAACAGGAGTCTCGGCTTCGGCAAATGCGCGAAAGGGCATCCACATTGAATTAAATATACATATTAATGGGGTCGAGGAGAGCATGGAAAGGGGCCTACCAACCTTCAAAGGAAGGTTGGTAGGAGGAAGAAGTGGTATGAGACGTGGTGGTTGGGGAAGAGGTAGGGGAAGGGGCATGGGGGTAGGAGAGCCAGGGGGAATGGCAACAACTCGATGGGTACCATTTAAGATAGAGGGATGAAATGTTGTATACGTGTTAATGGGATCGAAGGGGGCAGGGGAAAAGTAAGAAGAGGTAGGGGAAGAGGAATAGGGGAGCCTAAGGGATGGTTGGAGAAAGGGTGGAAGGGACAGGAGAAAAGGGGTGGGAGAATTGGTGGTAGAGTAAAAGGGCATTGGGAAGGAGTGGCAGAGGGAAGGAGAGGCAGCAACGCGCCGGGTACCAGCTAGTAAATAATAAAATAAATGACCTTGTTCATAACAATAATAAACAATGCATAATAAATTCAACAATTTTTGATCAAATCACAAAAATAACAGAAATTATAAAAACAACGGTAAATGAAAAAGAAAAAATTATTAGAAGACATACATTAAAGCTTATCTCTATAGATTTAAAAAATTTGTTAGATACACTTAGCCTGTCAAAAGCAAACATTTTGAACCCAGCAATTTTAAATTTACAGGACAATAAACAAATACATGAAAAAGTTCAACTGTCAGTAGCAGACTTACTTGACGTTTCCAATTTCAAAATATTAAAAAACAATGATTTAATTGTTATTCATATAAAATATCCACTTATAAAAAACAAATGCAAACTATTCAATACAAGAGCCATATCAAAGTCAGACGGAAAACTCTTAATAGATAAAACAATTATGAAATGTAACCACAATTTTTTTAAGAATAAAAAAATTTAAGAAAGTAATTTCCAACAATTATTGTCAAATAGGCTCACAGGAAAATTATTAAAAAATCAAAAAACAAATTATACAAAAATCAAAGAAAGAAACAAGCAAATAGATATAATACTTGGTGGAGCTATTCTTGTAAGTGGAAATAATGTAGTTAATAATACTAAACTGAATGAAACATTTCTAATATTGTTCAACAATACGATAATTATTAATAAACAAAATTATGAAAATGAGAAAATAAAAATACTACAATATTTAAAAACTTATAATATTAATGAATACGACATTGAATCAAACAACACACTGAATTAAAATTCGAAAATTTAAATTTACTACAAGAAAATTTTGTTGTTTGTATTACTTATCATTATTTTAATCCTGATTCCAGCACTATATATTTGTATTAAATTATATAAATACATTATTAAGAAAAAAGCAGAAAGTCAGAGAAGAAAATCAAGAAATTCTTTTAAACGAATTAAATTTCAAAATTCAAGAACTTATGAATCGGGATGATTCCCTTACTTATTCAGCCTTAACGGCAAATATAAACATTTTTGTAATTAAGATACTTTTGCGCAGATGCGCTTGGCTTCCAAGCTACTTACAGATATTGCGGTAGAATTGCGCATCAGAAGTGTCAACAATCATTGTCACTTCAGTATTAAGCCTTGGTTGCGCTTGCAACCTAGTTATTGCTAATGTAAGCAAATAGAAACATAAACACTGGACCAGAAATGTCATAAAGATTTTTATGTTTCACATCGATCATGCCACACAAGTTGCGCATCAAATTAAATTTCATCAATAAGAACTTTCTGGCATCAGCCAATCAAAAGCTCTTTTCGAGCATAAATCATTTTAAAGCTCAAAATAATCTCTGGCTCTCTTAAAGTTAAGGATATGATAGAAAGTAAGTTTGAAGCATAATTAGTCTTTAATCAGAACGCATTCAATAAAGTTGCATTATGGCACCAATAAAAAAATATATAACAATTTTTAATTAAATAAAAATTGAAATTGACCAAGAGGTCAATTGAAAAAATAATTTTTTTATTAATCAAACCATCGGTATTATTAATTTGCATGTGATGTGGCGCCATTCGATGTGTAGTGTGTCATCGTAAAACTATACTCATATTTTTACATTCAAACCACACGTAGCAGTATTGCTTGGCTATGCGAAGAATCGGTCTCTTGCCCTCGGTCCAGCCATGAAGCGTGTGCTAGAACTCTATGACGTTTTGAAGGAACTTTTCACCGAAGGTCTCAACCCCAAATCGATGGGTCGAAATATTCAGTCATCTAGAGAGTGAGACTACGATGAAATGGCGGTAATACGAGACAATGCTTGCTGTACATCAAGAAATATATCAGAGCTATATTGCTTATTCTCATAGGCCTTAAGAATATGTTGAAAAGCTCGGTGCACATGTTCTGGGGTACCATGGTGATGCCTAAATCCGAACTGATGATCGGGAATGGCATTTTTGACGTCCAAAGCAGGTAACACTTTACCAAGAAAAATTCTTGTAGTTCAAGTCGGTAGTAAACTAATTGGTCTATAAGATGCAACAAGGTTTTCTGGTTTTCAATGTTTCGGTATCATTATAATCACAGCTCACTTCCATTGAGAGGGGAAGTAGTGGATGCGAATCATGGTATTGAAGAGTAGTACCAAAAACATAATTGCTTTATCAGAAAGAGCCTTTGCTACTCTGGCATCAATTCCGTCATACCCGGGGCTTTCTTTTTCTTAAGCAGCTTAATCTGTAAATGAACCTCTTGCGGAGAGATAGGCTTGATAGACTTCATATCTGTGCAGTTGTCTTCCAGAACATTTTCGGTTTCTCGCATTCGTCTAATTCAGCTTAATCGATAGGTGTGAAGCGTCCTTCGAGTTCAGTGGCATGCGTCAGCTTTCTCCTTATCCGTGCGGCACCAGGAGTTGTTGGTATCTTTAATAGGCACGTATAAGTTAAACCCATAGCTCTTGTTGGGGTCTGCATTGCGAAGCATGTCAACAAAGAATTCACTGCGTAACACATACAGCAACTTTTTCAACTCAGTTGCAGCACTTTTCCATAGTAAAAGATCAAGCTTATTACGGCTTCGCATAAAACTGTGCTTAAGCTTAACCAACTCCAAGAAGGCCCTTTAAATTTGGAAGACTAAATAATGGATGGCTTTGAGTTCCAAATTCAGCCGCTTCAAAGATATGTCGAGTTTACGATTCAGTAGCATCATCTACGTCCTCAGCAGAGCGAATTCCATGTTGAAGTTGGGACGCTGGTCTAGACTCTGTTGGAAGAACGGCTAGTTAGCTTGTCTTTGCAACACTCACGGGTTTGGAGCGTAGGTGCATGCAGAAAACTGGCATCTACAATGAGGAGTAAATGATCAGAGTTGAGATCCCTAGAGTTAAAGATTCACAGTCGGCTGGATGGAAGGCCAGTATATACTGCAAAGTCCAGAGTATCTGGATGGCGAGTGCTATCATAAGAGTAGTAAGTCGGTCCTTCTGTTGCAAGCACCTCGAGATTTGAGTTGACGATACAGTCCAAGAGCGCGTTGCAAGTCTGGATCCCCAGAGGCGATGATTGGCGTTCCAATCACCAGCGGTCAGGAATTTGTGACCAAGCTTATGCACCTCTAACAGATTGAAACAGCGTAGTTAAACATTTTTTTGCGTTTTTGTTTTGGATCAATTTTTTTAATTTTTGTTGTTATAATTTTAGCTGGCTCATTTTACATTGAGAAATATTTTTGACATTTTATTTTTTTCAATGCGAATCTATCATTGTATTATTCGTCAAATCTATCATATGACGAAAGCCTAATACAGTGTGGCTGGAGCACGAGAACTACATTTTACGCGCAATATCGAAGTTTTTACTGGTAAGTCCGATTGAAGGGAAGACCATTAAAAATGTCTTAAAACATATATTCAGAAAATGTTAAAACATATGATATGGGATCACCGCAGCCCGAAATATAGGGTGTTGAAAACTACCCACCATTACCGGTATTGAGGCTCATGGGGGCTATCACCTCAAACATATTTTTTACTTAAACTTGAGAGACGACTCCAACGAGGCCAAGATCAGGAAAATCGGTCCACCCGCTCAAAAGTTATGAATTTTTCAATTTTTTTACGAGTTAATGAAATAGTTTGTTTGCTTGATTGAATCCTTTTTAAAATCTAAGTTTTATTTATATAGGATTTTAGTAAACAGAAAACTAATAAACTTTTGTTCTACAACTTTTTTCAAAATGGCTGATTTTGCCGGGAAAAACTAAAAAATCTCAAATTTCAATTGGATCGGATTAATATTTTTTTCGTGAAAGGTCTTTCGAATATGTTCCAAATTGATTATTGAATTGAATTATGATCAGTTGGAGCTGTACTATCCCTACTTAAAAAAATATAGGTCAAAATAAATTTTATATAAGTACAAAGTACTTTTTGTGATTTTGCCGAAAATTCCAACCAAATATTTGGAGTGATAATACTTTGCAAGATTGGGCAAATTTTGATATATTAAGAGGTATCTAAACAAATCTGGCCCCAGTTTTAAGTTATTAAATGAAAAGTTAAGTATTACTACTTGAAAATGGACATGTTTGCGGAGTTTTAATAGTTTTTTGTCCTTAATTGATTAGACAATCAAAGACGAAAGTTATTTATATATACAAAGAAAGATCACATTTGATTTGCTGATTGCGACAACGCAACTATTCCGAGGGGCTCGGGGAGTATGGCAATCGGTAGCCTAGCTTTTGGAAATTTTGTCGCTATGGAGCGTTTCTCGGGAGCGGACCGTGCGTTGTGCATACGTCCGTTTTACAAAAATGGTAATTCAGCGACTCTACCGCGTAGAAAATTCTGCAGTATTCGACACGTTCGTCATTTAAACGATGCGCCAAGCCCTCGACTCATTGGAAAATGGGTCGAGAAGTTTGAAGAGACCGGTTCAACGCTGGAAAAATCAAAATCCGGGCGTCCAAGGTCTTCGAGAACGTTCGAAAACGACAGTCTGTTCATGACAACCAGGACCTTTCGCTTCAGGAGCGTGCTGTGGCTGTAAACGTACATAGATCATCATTGTTCCGCATTTGTAGCAACATGACACAGGTCCAATAGGTCTCTACCACGATTTCATGAAATTTTTCCTGGCAAATTGATATCCAGGAGAGGTGACATAAATTGGCCTAAATAAATTTAAGAAATAATATATATTAATTCACAAATAGTTTTAAAAGTAATCCGCATATTATACATTAAATTACTTTCGCAATTTTGAATCTTAATATTTGTATTTTTTGGGGAAGGAAAGGAAGAAGAGGTGCAACGCGTCGGGTTCCTTTTAAAAAGGAAGAAGAGGTACTGGTAAGGGGGATGGGGGAAGGGGTAAGGAAAAGTTGAGTGTTGGGAATGGGATAGAAGGGGAAGAGGGGCAGGGGGAAGAGGGGCAGGGGGAAGAGGGATAACGGAAGAGAGGCAGGGGATGGATGGGTAGGGGAATTGATGGTAGGGTAAGGGATCATAGGGAAAGAGGGCTAATGACAAGGGGAATGGCAGCAACGTGCTGGGTACCATTTAAGAAAGATGGATGAAATGCGGGGGGTAAAGTAAGGAGAGTTAGGGGAAGGGGGCAGAGGAATGAGAGCAGCATAAGGGGTGGTTGTAGAACTGGTGAATGGGACAGGAGAAGAGGGGTAGGAGAATTGGAGGTAGAGTAAAGGGGCATGGGGAATATCGGGCAGAGGGAAGGTGGGGCAGTGGGAAGGAGTGGCAGGGGAAAGGAGAAGCAAGGGGAAGGGCAGCAACGCGCCGGGTACCAGCTAGTAATTTATATTATATACTTCTCAATTAATTATTCATAACATGACTATGAATAAAATTAATTATTTCATCATCAATTATGTAAAGAAAACTGTCTAAATTTGTACACTTTAGTCTTGTACGTCTTTCATTAAATGTATTCCTTGATGTGGAGAAAAGTCTATTACGTGCGACCGAACTAAAAGCAATTGGTAAAGTGTTTCGAGCTAGATGTTAATAACTTTAGCTCTTTAACAATGTGAAAGCAGATGTAGCTGGAGTTACATGCACAAACAAATATTTTTCGAGTTTAACATTGATTTAACTTTTTCTAATACATATCGCTCTATTAATGTATCAATAAGTACTAAAGATGAACATTAATGCGATATTTGCATAATGCAAGAAATTGATAGTAATTACCCATAAGTATGTTGCTTTAAGCCAAATATGTTTTAGATAAATTTTCATTATATTGTGAAAATGTTAAAATGTTCACTGGTAGAGCTTATTGTAATATTTTTTTTTTAACTTTTCTATTTAATAATTGATTGGACAAGCAAAGCGATCGAAATATAACCGACCTGTTTACAATGTCGCTTCAGAACATGCGCAGCATATAAAACGTTCAAAGATGCATTTTTTATTTGTGACTAAATATATATTTGAAATATATTTTTATTAATACAATGAAGAAATGTTTTTTTTTTTGTTGATATGTGAGAATAGCGCAAAACTTTTTTCTATTAGAATTGAATTTGGGAATAATGACAGCACCTAAATCTATAATTACTGCTTTATTTACCAATAACATTACATCTGCAAGATTAAGGGCCGTTCTCACGACTTACCGATATATAAGAAAATACGAAACGGCAAGACATGCTATAGGCGGAATAATATTGAGTAGTGCATGTCACGACATCACAATTATAATAAATCAATTTTGAATAGCCCTGGAGAATATTTGAAGATGTGGACAGTCCAATTGCAAAAACGTAAACACAATAAAATTATAAATTAGCAGAAAAAAATGGATGAGAGTGAGCGCCGCCGCTGTGCACGTTTTCATTTAAAATTTTAATACAAAATTTCAATTTTGTTTGTTTTCATTTTGCTTTGGTTTTTTATCGATCGAGTTGGCAGGTCACTTTGCAAAAAATTCTGATAAATTTATCGGCTCGCCGAACTCGGTGTTACGGTTATAGGCTTAATTAGAGTCGTGACATTGAAAACTAGCATAACGGCTGAAAAATATGGGCGGTAAAGTTATAGGCAAGTCATGAAAACGGCCTTAACAATTGTTATCGGAATGAAAACGATTCGGGCCTGGATGTTGTTGTACTTTGTATAAGTTTTGTGTATACTACGCCACAAAAAGATGGTTTTTATACCATTTGAACGGCCTTAACAATTGTTATCGATTCGGAATGAAAACGATTCGGGCCTGGATGTTGTTGTACTTTGTTTAAGTTTAGTGTATACCACGTTGGTTTTTATACCATTCAGTTATCAGTTTGTCTGAAATAAAGTATATATATTCTCGGTAAGCTCGACGAGACGAGTTGGTCTAGTAATGTCCATCTGCCTGTCTGGATGTTATTGCGCATTTTTTGGGCAATAATTTTTATGCTATCCACAACTCACTTTTATGCATTTATACGACAAACGTCAATATCAACTTGAAATTCGATATCGTTGCATCTTGTGGCATCTAGTGGGCGTTTTCCGCCCACTTTTTGGTGTGGCCCTTATTTAACCCCCCTTCCCCCTGGTGTGAATGATATTAGAGCTTCGGTTAAACCGAATTTAACGTTTCTTGTTTGGTTGCTCTTTTTAATTAAATAATAATTTTTTTTTTAATTTTTTTTTTTTAATAATCTATATATATAGAGACCTTCCAACCATTCGCCGTGAAAATTGGTATGTATATGCTTTTAGGAACAGAGAAAGTTTTGCCGATATAAAAATCGCGATTAATAAATGAGCGAGGGTGGTAAGTAAGGAGAGCTAGGGAAAGGGGCAGAGGAGTGTGGGCAGCGCAAGTGGGGAGGTAGTGGCAAGGGGAAGGAGAGACAGGGGAAAGGGGAGGGCCGCAAAGAGAAACTATCAATAATAACACAGGCCTACAAATACCGAGGTCATGTCAATTGTTGGAAAGCTGTACCCGAAAAACGACGATTTTCGGATACATAACTTCAAATAACTCAAAATCCTGACGTGATAGCCCAATCCTGAACACGGATTCGGATTCTACGCAGCAAATTACTTCGGAAATGACCCTCAGCTTTCCAACAACTGAACCACGTTGACCTGTGTAATTTTTGTCCATGTATTGTAATAATGAGCAAGCAAATAGTTCGTCAGCTGCATCTTCGTATATTATTGCTTTATATCTCCGTCACCTTACGAAAGCGTGTTGAGTCTTTGTTTGTATAGGCAGATCAAGTTTAGTTTGTTTGTGTTTGTTTATTATTAACTAGTGTTTACCCGGCGCGTTGCTGCCCTTCCCCTTGCTTCTCCTTTCCCCTGCCCCACCTTCCCAATGCCCCTTTACACTACCTCCAATTCTCCTACCCCTCTTCTCCTGTCCCCTCCACACGTTCTTCAACCACCCTTACGCTGCCCCCATTCCTCTGTCCCCTTCCCCTACCTCTCCTTACTTTACCACCCTAACCCTTCCTATTCTATTTACATGTATACAACATTTCATCCCTCTATCTTAAATGGGACCCAGCGCGTTGCTGTCATTCCCTTTGCCATACCCCTCCTTCCCTATGATCCCTTACCCAACCAACCATTCCCTTATCTGCCCCTCTTCCCCCTCCCCCTCTTCCCCTTCTTGTCCCTTTCCCAGCACTCACCTTTTTCTTCTCCCTTCCCCAATTCCTCTACCTCTTCTTCCTTTTTAACGACGCGTTTCTGCCCTTTCAACTACCACCACGTGCCCTGCCCCTCTTCCAATGCTCTCTTCCATTGACCCTCTTCTCCTTCTATCCCTTTCCCAACACTCAACACTTTCTTTCCCCCTGCCCCAATTCCCCTACCTCTTCTTCCTAGCCCTCTTCTCCAGTCCGTTCCACCCCTTCTCCAACCACCTAGTAGATGTGCACAAATAAAATGTTTTGCACAATTTGCAGCTATTTTGGCTTAAAACTTAATAATAAACTTCGCTTAAAACATAATAGGACTTATAATTCACAAATAGTTTTTGTTGTTCTTTATGTGTGCGATAAGCTCGACGATTTCTTATTGGTAACCCATTCGTTTCACGGGCTGCCCCTATTTGATCTTGTGTTTGAGCACGAAGTGGATTGGTAATTGTACGACGCATAGTGGCTACGAGACTATTTCGCGAAAGATTAATCTTCTTGGTCGCGGCATTTTTGATAATAAAATAATCGACTTTTTTTTTGTTTTATCAGCACCAGATTATTTACTAAGATATTAGATTTTTTTGTATATTATTTATTTACTCACACACACAAATCGTACTGACACAAAAACCACAAACCTTACTGTGACACAAATTGTCACAGTAAGATTATAAATTTTACGAATTAAAATAAAAAAAAATCAATTTGACAGAAAAATCATATGATAGTCGTAGTCGGCCTACATTCGCAGAGCTACCAAATATACACAAAAAATTCATACAAATCGGTTCAGCCGTTCTTGAGTTATAAGTGTGCGAACACAAATTTCCTTCCTCTTTTTATATATATAGATTAGGGATTAATAATAATTATTTGGTACGACCTGTGACACAGGTCATCTCTAAATAAACGTGAGCTTTAGAATTAAAGTTCAAACAGGCTATGGATTAGTGGTTTCATATTCAGCACTTGATGTATCGAGTTTTGGTGCTTATAGAAGTTCTACTTCTATATTAATACTGTGTAGCGCTTTAGTTACATTTTCAGTGTGTGAACGCAGCAACGCTAGAGTTTGTGACAAGTGCTTTAGTAAAGTGCTTCATTGGTACCTTCCGGAGAAGAAACACTGAAGTTGCTGACAGTAAATCAATATTTAGTTCTCGTCTTTCGTCTGCTACTATTGAGGACGTAATCAAATCCTATATTAAAATGCAGCTATATTTTTACACTTATATATTGGTTTCATAATTTTATTTTATTCGCTTTTTGACACTGTTCTCTCATCTAGTTTTAGCCTAACGGTATTATCGTTCATGAATTCGTTTATAAAAATTAACGTACCTTACTGCAAAATGCGGTTGAATTGCCCGGCACTTCTTCCTCTTCTTCTATACCAAAAAACTAAGTGCGCTTTCTCTCCTTTTCACTATCAAAATATGATCTTGCTGATCTATGTCTTAATAGTTTAGGTAATATTGCTGACATCATTGTTTTTTAAGGAAACGAGACTTCATCCATATATTTAGAATTCCAAATTATTCTGTGACAAGTTTGTTACATTTAGATATGATCGCCGTAATCGTTATGATGGATGTGTCCCGATATAAGTCAAATCGTCTGACTGAAGAAATTTGTATTTTCGACAAGGCTATCGAATTTATAAGTGTTAAAATATCATTGTGTGATTTTTACATATACATTACGTGCTTATGTAGCCCGCCTTCTTCGGATATGAGTATTTACTTACAAGCAGAAATCAGGCTAATGTTAAAGTACTAAGCTTTGATACATATTGCTTGTCAACATGGACAAAACTGGAGACGAGGCAGCGTAGTTTAAGCCCAACCACGAAACCAAATCCTAAGTAATGCTTCTTCCTAAAGCAACTGAAAGAGGTGTCATAGGATGCCTTTTTAAAGCAGCCCTGTCGCACTTTCTGCAATGCAACCTTATATTTGTCAAGGACATCAACCAGCTGGATATCTGCACCATCTCCATGGAGGCACAGGATATTCCAAGTACATATCTCTGATCCTTAAATCGTACCCGAGACTTCCTCTGTGTCTTCAAAATCCAGCGCATCAACCCCTAATTAAGGAGTTGTTGCCTTTCACAAAGTACTCACCATGGAAGTTCCGTGGCTTATCCAGAGAATACGTGGCCTAGCGGCCGCTTGTGACTTGTGTGGACTGTTTGCAGAATAATCGTTTTTTGGCCATTCCCAAGAGAATGCCAAATGACTTTTCACTTAATAAGAGTTAAAAATAACGTGCGCAATAATCATAAGACCACTTTCTGCATATAAAGCGTTTAAATACGGTTTACCCTCCAAACTTTCATATCATATAGTGTTGTATCCTCTGATTCTCAAATATTGGATTTATTTGGTACTTTCTTTCAATCTACCTATACTAACATCTTCTCTAAGTGTAGTGCATATTACCCTTATAGCTTTCCATCCTTTATATAGTGTCATGTAATATTTGCATGTATAAAGTGTTAACATGTCTTAAATTTATAAAGTTCTCATTTCTATCTCCTCCTGATACTAAAACCATGCTATATTTGTCATTTGTAAAGTTTCTATTGAACAAAGATAATTTCCGTCTTTGAGGAAAGAATCCTTTTATTACTGAATAATTACAACGATCCGTAATGTTAGTTGTTAGCCCTTTTCAACATGGCTCATGGATGGCAGATCCATTTGTACAAATATTTTAGAATTCTCTTCTATAGTCAATAAGGGTCTTACGTCTGGTGACTAGACCGATGTCATATATACTCATTTTAGTCAAGCTTTGAACTGTGTGTCAGAGCCACCTTATGTATAAATTAAATGTCTTGGTAGACCTCAAAATGTATGATTCAATAATTCTATATCTAAAACTGTAGATGTTTTGCTGGTGTTAAACAAGGTGTTATTGGTCCATTGCATTTTGTAATATTAATTAATTATCTTACCTTAGCAAGTAATCATGTTCATACGCTAATGTACGCTCTTAAACTATATATGTCGTCAAGTGATATCCCAACAAGCAGATTTTAATTCGTTACACGCCTGGTGCTAAACAAACTTTCCTAACCTAAACATTTATAAACCTATATGTATGACATTCCATCCCAGAAAATCTTTATTATTACTTACTTTTTAAATATTCATAGTCTTAATAGAAAAATTAGTATGAATGATTTACGGCTTATTATGGATCAAAAGGTAACTACTACAACTTAATATGGGGAGAGGGTTAGAGATATAAAGTGGGGTTAATTTATTCCGGAAAATTAACCCCCAACTTCAACTTTTCTGCTGGAAAATATTGCAGTTAATAGAGAGGATGTTAATAATATTTACCTTGCATACGTCATGTGCAATACCTTTGTTAAATAAAAAAATCGTCAGAATTTTCAATTATAAAATTTCAAGAGAACGCAGTCCGTTCTGTTTATTAGTTAGCAAACCTGCTGCCCAGCTAAAAAAAAAAAGAACTAAATCATTAGAGCGGAAGCCTTTTATGCACAAAATGTGAGATGAAAATAATGAGAAGATTTTAGCGAGTTGTATGGTTGACAAAGATTAACTTTACATTTCAAACCGATATCAACTGGAATTATACTACAATTTATGGCGATCCGATAACGATAGATATATTTAATTCAGTTATAATTTAAATATAGTACAACAGGAAATTTTATTCTCGATGCATCTCAGGCGTTGCCAATGCGCCGGCCTTACGCATGTGCAACTTTGAACTTGTTGTGAAGGCTACTCAGGGCACGGATTGCAATTGATATTTGTTCAGCTGCGTCCGATCTCGAACTACGGGTACATTTCCGATGAGGCTGTCAAGTCGCCAGGCGTGATTGACGCTCACTGCGTCCGTTGGTCGCTGCTACGACTGATACATGACGCTGTTGGACCGGTGTCCTCGTTTCCATCTGATCGGCGTGTGCAGGGTGTGATGAATGTCCCCGCATCGACAGCAGACGGCCAAAACACTTGTAGCCAAACAATTTTGGCAGTTGCCAAGGCGGCGTACCATTTGGCGTCTGCGTTGAATGTCCATTTTCAAAAATTTGTTTGCATTTGTTCCACGAACTTTGGGAAGAGAAAAAAAGAAAATACCCCAGAGATGGCATTAGTGAATGTTCGCATAAAAATTTGAATATTTTTGGGTTGTGCGTATTGAGTGTATAGTTTGTGAGTGTCTATTGCTTGGGGAGCACACTGAGCTTCACAATGGGTCAATAATGACTTTATTCTGGGTTTAGAGTTCAGCGACACGTATTTTACCATCTGGTCCATGTATGACCTTTATAACTCGTCGATTCCGGTAGCCGTAAAAGGTGGGGAAAATGTGACTTGCTCTGGAGGCAAAGCAGTCATAATTTGAGTACGCATTCTTCGCTTATGGAGAGTACATGTTTTGCACCTTGAGATACAGTGCTTATTTTTTTTTTTAGCTTGGGTATGTTAATTCCAGTAGAAGATGAGCTAAACTACTATTCGGGTGTATGATAATGGGGTATCTGGAGCTGTAATCCATGGTGGAATTGACTAAATGCCCGGATTAAGAGACAATATGCTGCTTTTGTTTGAAATTCGATGTGAGCTTCTGAGGGCTTGCACTTCTAGAGGGTAGTGCATTTCTTGTGAGATTTGAAACAGTCGACGTTTTGCCTTACTGATTTGCTCATAAGATAATCCTCCCGGGTTTGGAATGGGAGCTCCACGGGATGGCAAAGCGTTCTTTGAGAACTGGAGCAAATAGACAACGGCACGAAGCGCTTGAGAATAGCACGAGAAGCGATTTAGTAGATCGTATTCAGGAGAGAGGACGAGTATGGCTTCTACTTTTAAGGCACTGTGATTGGCGAGTGATGATCTTTAGGCCATTTATCCATTGGTAAAGATAGCCAGCTACATACATTCCACCACAGGGTACTATCCTTTAGACCTGCGTACGAGTAGTGGCACACTGATTGTCGGCAGAGGAGCAACTTTCGTTTTTGCGACTAATGGAATTGTGAAGACCATATGTAAGTCAGAGCTTCTAACATACACTGCTGCGCAGTATGCTTTTTTGGAAGCGTCGCAAAATGCGAATATCTTCAACCGATTTGAAATGTTCGAGAAAAGAATTCCATTTCAATAAAGAAAAGGGCTTTATGCATTCATCCCAATCTGTACCTTCCAGCCTCAACTGCTGTATGTGTATTTTGGCGAGAATTACGATGGGAGCTAGCCATCCGGCAGGATCGTAGAGAGATGCTACTGCTGAAAAAAATTGCTTTTACTCGATAAATAAATGAGTCCAACACCGCGTTCCATTCAATACCAAGGATCTTGGTACAACTTTTGTCCTTAATTGTGAGGAGTTCAGCATCAAGTAAAACATCCTAAGGGAGATGTTCTAGCAGAGAGAGGTGATTTACTTCAATCTTTTTCAGAGGAAAACCGGCAGACTTGAGAGATGCGATTAACTGAGACTGAGCGCATCTTCGAATTGGTGTCCACCCGAGAGAATTTCGTCCACATAGCATTTATGTTTCAAAATTAGAGTTGCTGTGCGCAATACTGAGACACAGTCTTTGGCCAGTTGATGTAGTGTTCGAATAGCGAGATACGAAACACAATTTACGCCAAAAGCACTATCTTAAAAGCAAAATCTGGACATTTGGGGACTGGCGAAACAAAATTCGTCGAACATTTTGGTTTTCGTGGTGAACGAGAATTTGGCTGTAATCTTCAACCTGGCCATTTGGGGACTGGCGAAACAAAATTCGTCGAACATTTTGGTGTTCGTGGTGAACGAGAATTTGGCGGTACACTTTTTCGATATCGCCTGTGAATTGCTTGTCGATAGAAACGCCAGCTGAGTATGACGCTCATGAGATCTGACTGCAAAATGGGCCCAGTTGTTGAGAGCTGTCCCATTTAAATACCACTCGGACCTTTGTGGACCTTTTACTACTGCGTGTTGGGGGAGATGAAAGGAGAGAAATTTATCATCTTTACATATTTCAGTCGCATCGACTTTACTCATGTGATTGAGTTGGTATTCAGCGAGCACATTGTGGTATTGCTCCTGAAGTTCGGGTTTCTTTTTTAGTGAAGCTTCTATTCGAGTGTATTGTCGAGATGCAATATTTCTCGATGAGCTAAGTGAGAGTTGAGCGCCAAAGTCCTTTTTAAATGGAAGTTTTACTACGTAATGACCAGCAGTATTACGAGAAGGGCGAATAAATCTTCTCAATAAGTATCTTCTTCAGACTTAGGTGGGCATGTGCGTACTTCTTCTATTTCCCAGAAGCGTTTGAGCTGCTTCCTGAGCTCATCGTTTGAATCATATTCACATACCGTTGTGCTATACGATGCACATTGAGGTGTAGCTGGTCCACTCAAGATCCACCCGAATACGCTATTTTGAGCTAGGAGGGACCCAAAAATATTTGATTTGACACCGTCCATGATGATATGTGAGAAAATATCACTGCCAATGACCATATCAATCTGTGCCGATATGTAGAAATTATGATCAGCAAGTTTAAGATCCTAATTTCTAAGAAATTTGGTTTATGAACCGAAATTTGTCAATTTGGGTAAGACAATTGCTGCGACTTTAAGCTTAAACCGTCGACTTTTTGAGAAGAGGTTTAGGTGGCAAGTCTTAAAAAAAGTTGGACTATATTGCAACCCATAGCCGAAATATTCGTGAGAATCTTCCCACATGGGAGCTTCAGACGATTGAGAACCTATTCAGAGATAAAAGTTCTTTGGTATCCCTGATCCACTGGTAAAATGGTCACCCGTAAGGCAGTAGGGAGAACTACCATTTGATTATTAGAGACGAAATACGATTGGCCTGTGACCGTTGGGACGGATGTTCCTCGGAGAGGGTGGTCGTATTGCCTGCGTAATTTTCGAGTGTATGTGAACTTTTTGGCGTTGTGGAATTGCCTCTAAATGCGTTCGTATCGGGTATATGAAGCGTTCGTATCGGGTGTGATGATGATGATGTTTGCAAAGTGAATAAGAGAAATTGATTTTGTAGTCTTTACTTTGATGGGAATATGCAAGGCAGTTGAAGCATAGTTTTTCCCTTGCAACAAATTCATTCCTTTGTTTAGGCGACAAGGCTTTGAACTTCGGACATACTCTGAGCGTATGTTTGGAAAATGTGTGGGTTCTTGAATCGGTGTTTTTATGAGAAAACCCAAATTCTTGGGTTGGATTGTGGGTTTGCGGTTTCGCTTTTGCTCTCATGCTATTCACCTTTTCGACTACCTCAAATCTTGAGGTCAGAAACTCTTCTAATTGGGTCCAGATGGGTACGTCCGCTTGACCAGCGAGCGATTGCTTCCATTGAGTGAGCGTATCTCCGGAGAGTTTTGTTGAGCAAAGATATAAGATCATCGGGTCCCAACCACTTGTGTCGATATCATGAGAATTAAGCCCTGCCAAACAATTCGTGAAAGTGGATAAGATTTTTGGAATGGCTGCAATGCTTTCATATTGTGCTTGGGGAACACCAAATAAGGATTTAAGTTGGGCGTCAATCAAAATCGTTTTATTTTCAAATTTTGATGAGTACCGTTTTACATTATCACTTGCTTTTCCGCGAGTTTTATTTCGCAAGTGATAAACTTTTTGAGCGACTGTTAAAGCAGGGTGCTTTTTGTATATCGCGGTGAACATATCTCTAAACGAGGGCCAGGTTTCATATGTACCTTGAAAGGGTTCACATGCACCAAATTTTATGGGATTGGAGAAAGTAGCTACGGTTTCTGATTGCGAACTACTTTGACTCGTGTCTCCTTTGAGAAAGTCTACGCAATGAGCTGTTATCTCGGAACTTTGGGCCTTTACTTAGGATATGGCAGTTGCATCGTTCGAAACCATAACAACCTCCTATTCATTCGCTAATTTATCCCAAAGTTCGGTGAGATCTATCATCTCAACCTCGACTTTGGCTTCTGTCTGTTGACTGAGAGGAGTCGTGAGAGACTCGAAAGCTAACGGTTCTTCAAGGAGAAACATGAACTTTGGAAGAATTATTTTAAACTTTTTTTTTTTTTTTATGACGCACTCGGTGCTACTATTAATTCTAATTAAGTGT
Organism: Leucophenga montana; assembly: GCA_035044765.1. NCBI lineage: Eukaryota > Metazoa > Arthropoda > Insecta > Diptera > Drosophilidae > Leucophenga > Leucophenga montana. Next base: position 59,848 of record JAWNNQ010001568.1, read on the forward strand.
GTTGCGTGACTGAGTTGAGATTTGCGTTGGATTTCTTAGATTTCCTAAAATCCAGCAGAACCAAAAAAAAAAATTGTCAAATAATAATATCACTGCTTGTGTTAATTTGTGAGTAAAACATTATTTTTTTTACATATAATACGAGTGTAAGGGTCAATATATCACTGAATATTTTTTTTCTAATTAATTTTTTTTTTATTAATCAAATTTATAATTTAATAAACTTTTTTTTTAAATTTAGAGAAACAAAAAAAATTTGAAAAGCGAACAAGAGAAATATTACTGCAGCCACCAATGTATTTAATTCCCCGCCAGGGAAAGAGAGAGAGGAAAAAAACGTACATGTACGCACATATGTACATATGTATCACAATTTGTTTCTTTTTCTTTTTTTGTTTCTAATTTTCAGAGCTCGCAAGAAGTGATATTTTTTTACAGGCAGTCAGAAAAAATAACTGTTGCGAGCGGACACAATTTAATATAGAAACGAAAAGAAATTTCAACTCTTCTTTTTCAAAGCTGTCTTCGTCACTAAACTGCATATGCATACAATTTAGCGCCCTATCTCTTTCTCCCTCCCTCTTCCACGCTTTGCCTGCGATATAATATTTAAAGCAACAACAAAAACATAACGCAACAACAAGTGTCACCATCAAGCTGTTATCGTAAGACAGCTTCATATGTATTGCTAATTGAGAAGCACGAAACAGGAAACACGAAAGAACAAAAAAAAATGTTCTGTTGAGACAGTGAGCGAGAGTCTGCTTCATTTTTTGTCTTTTCAGTGAGCAGACAGCGTAGAAAAATTTGGTTGAGCATATTTTGCAAGTTCTGCTAATTTTGCATAAATCACAACAAAAAAAAAAATTATTTAATTTATTTATTTAAACAATTTTTTTTTTGTGTGGGTTTTAATTTTTGCTGCTTTCTGTGCAGCTTTTTTTAAATCCTTTTTTTTCAATTCATTTACTTTTTGCTACGGTTTCTTTTTGCTTCAAAATTTTATCGTTTTTCTTTATTTTAACTTTTAGATTTAGTTTTTTTTTTCACAATTTTTTCTTATTTTATTTATTTTTTATTTTATTTCCAATTTGTTAACGCCCGATACGTTAAATAGCTAGTAAAATAATTTTTAACACATCGCTAAATGTATCGATTCATCAATTCTATCAAATAGTTAACTCTCCTCAATTTTGTCAACCTTTCCACCTTTTCCCACTTCTATTTTTCGTTCTTCTTGCAGTAACCATCACCCTGAGCACACGTATTTTATCAATAAATATGGTACATAAAATTGGTAAGCGAAAACTATCTGCGTGTTATTGATCCAACTCGCGCTCTTTTCTCTCTCTTCGCAGATTGTAGCTCAACAGCATGAAGCAGTGCTCTGCTTTTATAACCAGGCACTATACAGGTACTCTGCACCGCTGCTTATAACTCATCAGTAGTTCGGCAGCACCCTCTACTTATATTGGAAATATGCAAGTACTGTGTCTCTCTCTGCCCATAACTCCTCAGTAGTTCGACAGCACCAAATTCTTATATTGGAAAACACGGCTCTTACGCCACTATTGCAATTAGCCTCCGTCTAGTGCACCTGCAGTCAATACGCTTACGTATTTGACTCGTCGATTTTTACGTCACTCGTTAATTTCGGACGTTTTTTAAGTCGATTTGAAAAAATAAAAAATTAGTAAAATAAAAAATAATAAAAAATGTAAGAAAAACAACTACATAAATTTCGCGTACAGGTTTTCTGTATTTGGTTTTCCTCCCCGACACAAAGCACTGAAGCGTCGAGGTGGCCGAAGAAGGCGAATGGCAAGTAGTGCATTCAGATTGCGGGAAGCTTACGTTCCAAATTTATTAAAAAAAAAATCATGTTTAGCATCAACCAGAAATGTCACTAGTTCAACTAGAATAGGCAGCAAAAAAATACTAAGTCTGCAGCGAATCTGTTATAAGAGCCAGTTACTATGGACTTAGCCCCCGAAGAAGTTAATGAACCAAGACCCCCGCCGCTACTTATACCAGGAGTGAATAATATCCAGCGTATGATGAATCAATTCAACGAATGTATTGGAGTCGGGACTTATTCGTACAAGGCCAATCGCGAAGGTGATATTCGAGTTATGATAAACAATAGCACTAATTATCGTGGTTCGCCTACTCGATGACAAAAAAAAAACCATTTATCACACCTATCAATTAAAACAAGAGAGAGTGTTCAGGGTGGTCATCAAGTCGCTTAACTATTCCACCTCTACTGACTATATCAAAGAAGAGTTGATAGGTAAAAACCACAGCGTTAGGCATGTAATTAAGCGAAGCCGCCGAACGAAACAGCCATTATCGATGTTTTTCGTTGATCTCGAGCCCAGCGTGAATAATAAGAAAATTTATGAACTAAAATATTTGTGCGGTGCATCCGTGAAGATTGAACCATCCAAAAAATTTGACGATTTAGTGCAGTGTCACAGATGCCAAGAATTTGGACATACAAAACGGTACTGCAGTAAAGCTTTCCGGTGCGTAAAGTGTGCGTTGAACCATAGTTCTGATGTGTGCACAAAAGAGAAGATAGCTCCAGCAACTTGCGTTAACTGTGGTGAGTTCCAAACGGCTTCGTATAAGGGCTGTAATGTTTATCAAGCAGCATTGCGAAAAGCTCATCCGCATATTGGTAAAAATCACCAAAAACCAGCAGATCAAACAGCAGCACGCACTGAGCTAATACATACCGATCATTGTGCGGTCATTCCTAGCTAGCCGGTGTTACCTGGAGTAAGTTACGCTGACATTGTCAGAGATAAATCTGCTAATCGTAATAAGACAAACAGAATATACGATCAATTTAACCACCAGTAAAGTATTGATACAAGATTTGATAAACTGGTACAAGTGATGGAAAAGCAGGTGGAGAGGTTTGACAGAATGTCAGAACAAATCTGCTCGTTAGTGAATCTTGTCACGTCACTTATCGGTAACCATGCATCCAAAACTTAAAATTGTCTTAAGGAACGCTAACAGCGCCAGCCAACAAAAGTTCGAGCTCGAACATACCATCAAATCTCACAACGTTGACATTGTTCTACTTTCGGAGACTCATTTTACTGACCGCTCTCATTTTAAATACGTTAAATACAGCCCGCGGTGGAAGTGCTATCATTATCAGAGACAACATTAAACTTTCTGTATGTAGATCCACATCACATCTCTGGGCTCAAGTAAGCACCGTAGAACTAAATGTAGCTACTGGTAGCTTTAAAATAGCATGTTTCAAACTATATTTGATTCATTGCGAAACTGCTTTCTCATTGGTGGTGATCTAAAAGCGAAGAATCGCAGGTGGGGAGCTAGAACCGACAACCCGAAAGGACTCAAACTACTGAAGTGCATTCATTCAAATAATTATTCATTCCTAACTTCAGGAAGTCCTATATACTGGCCGACTGACCCAAATCGTCACCCGGATATACTATATTTCGCCATCTGCCGTGGAATCTATAGACGAAGGATAACAATTAAAGACTTCCACGAGTTGTTTTCTGACCACTCTGCAATTGTCATCGAAATCAATGTTCCAGTCGATCTTGATACTGTCAGAAGAAATCTTCTTAGCACGAACTCAGACTTGTCTCTATTCCGATGCTGGTTAGGTAGTCAAGTATACCCTAATATAGAAATGAATTCCGTAAGAGATGTTGACGATACTTTTGAATGGTTAAGCCAGAAAATTCATGAAGCAGCAGACATAGAAACTTAAAAATATCAAACAAACCATCTTCATACTGCAACTACTCGATATATTCTAGAGACATTCGTGAACTTCTTAATGAGAAAAAAATACTTCGACGTATCTGGCAACAATTTCACTACCCGGCAGATAAGAACGCATTAAACAGAGTTTCAAAAAAATTAAAAAAAGAGACTGATTGACTTGAAAAACGATGCGATTGAAGACTTCCTGATTAATGCTGAGCATAATGGACCTGAAAGCGATTTATGGAGAGCTATAAAATATTTAAAACGTCCAGCTCGACGTTTAATTCCCATTAAAACTCCTAATGGGGATTGGTGTCACAGCAATCAAGAAGAAGCTGACTCATTCGCTGCACACCTTCAGGAACAATTTATACCATTCGCGATTTGCAGTAGCGCACACGAAGCAGAGGTAGAAAGAGTGGCCAAAGCACCGTGCTGTGACAATGTTCCGATAACTCCAGCCGTTTTGGAAGAGCTTACAAATGAAATAAAACTTCTGGTAAGGAAAAAGTCTTCTGGATACGACGGAATCAACATAGCAACAATCAAAGCACTTCCCGATAATTGTCTACAAATAATAGTGAAAATCTTTAACGTATGCTTCAGGCTTGGCCACTTTCCTAGCCAGTGGAAGTGCGCAGAGGTAATTCTAATTCCAAAGCCTGGAAAACCTGAGAACGAATTATCATTCTATCGCCCTATCAGTCTGCTGGCGGTACTCTCAAAAATATTCGAAAGAATATTTCTACGTAGAGTGATACCGACACTAGAAAGCGATGTTCTCCCCGACCATCAATTCGGGTTTCGACGAAGGCATGGAACTCCAGAGCAAGTTCACAGAATCGTTGAAGTCATTCAAAATTCTTTTGAAGAGAAACAGTTCTGTTCGGCCGTATTCCTTGATGTGAAACAAGCCTTTGATCGCGTATGGCACAAGAAGTTGTTAAAAAAAAAAAAAAAAAAAAGCGTATTTGACTGTCCATATCTCTGTTTAAATCTGCGCCACCGGCTACTGTGCTGCGCGCAGTATTTAAACAAAAGCAACACCTTACAGGCCAATTCCGCTGCACACCTGATCTACACTGCTAGCTTTCCTGCTGCACGTAGAAATAAACATGGTCCTTCGAGCGACCTAGAAGAGCTCTATTAAATACAGTCCACTAAAGTAAAACACAAAATTAAATAGCTCAAATACATTAGCTAACATTCGAAATAGCATAGTTGACTTGCATGTACAGCAACAACGACAATCTACCTTGCATGAGCAGCACCCCAACAACAACAATAAAAACATAATTGGAGCACCTCGTCTCTATTTTTCATACATATGTTTTTTTTTTGCTTTGTTTTCGCACGATATCGTAAGTCTACCAACAAATAACAAATCGTTCGGTTCTTTTGTTGTTAAATGCATGTCTATGTTTTGGCATGTAATTTACACACGCCGCACTCCACCCGCTAAGTGTGTGCACATAACGCTTATTTTGTTGTGATATTTGCACACGCCGCACTCCTCCCGCTGAGTGCATTCACATAACGCTTATTTTGTTATGATCTGTGCATACTCCACACTCCTCCCGCTGAGTGTTTTAAACACTGCGCTTATTAAAGTTGATCTTTGCACCCTCTTGCAAACAAACAAAAATAAAACAAACAAAACGCATCAACATTATTTAATAAGTTCTACGGCTTCAAAGCTTAAATTAAAGTGGTCCAATAAAAACTAATTACATTTACTTTTGGCCCCGCAGGCCTACTACATAGTAGTGTCATAGATATCTACATACAATACGCAGATCTTAACTTTTTAACTTTGGTTAATTTGTTTTCTTGTACTTTGCATTTACATCTCACTATGTAGCACTTCGCTCGTTAAGTACATTTATCAAACATACATACATATGAATGTGTCTATGTTTTGGTTTATATTTTACAAAGGCTCAACGCTAAACTCTATATGCGCTTTAACCCCAACATGCGAAAAATGCACTCAGCCTTCTCTGGCTAGAGATTTCAACGATCATACTAAGAGGCCTCTTTCCCTTATAAGACGGCAAAAAAGAATATGATTACTACGACTTGGACTTTCTCATTGGTTTGTTACTCAGACAAAACCGTCAACAGACTCTAACTGTCGCTCAACAATTGGCGATACTCTGTGCTAACGAATAGAAATCACCACCATGCTGGCTGTGTGAGTTTTTATTTTTAAAGATTAGAAGCGATGTACATACTGGTTCTCGATGTTGGACTGAAGAGTGATTTAAGCTTTATTCGGTCCTCAGGATATTTGGGAAATGGTTTGAATTTGCATACCGCATCTAAAATGGCCACATTTTCTGAGCACTCTCTGTGCTCAAGCCGTATTTATTTAAAAAATAAAAAAATATATATATTCGTACGTCAATACTAATGCATTGTGCTTACAGCTTAGTTCACATCCCATCAATCAATCAAACAATTCTGGCCCGATTAAGCTACTGGAAAACTTTGCATTTCGGAAAGTAGCAGCTCACCAACAACAGCATTCACAGAATACAACGTTTGCAGTATTACACAGCCAACATCATATCTAGTACTAGCAACAATAACAATACAATCGAATCTTTGGGTGACGAACGTATCCGCAAGAAAGCTGCACCACATCAAGGTCGCCAGGAACGTTCTTTCTGCTCCCTGCATAGTGCTTAATGTTGCCACTCGGCAAGGCGGGCATTATGTTAACGCCCGATACGTTAACTAGCTAGTAAAATAATTTTGAACACATCGCTAAATGTATCGATTCATCAATTCTATCAAATAGTTAACTGTTCCTCAATTTTGTCAACCTTTCCTCCTTTTCCTATTTTTCCTTCTTCTGGCTGTAACCACCACCCTGAGCACACGTATTGTATCAATAAATATTGTACTCAATAAATATAAAATTGGTAAGCGAAAACTATCTGCGTTTTATTGATCCAACCCGCGCTCTTTTCTCTCTCTCTTCGCAAATTGTAGCTCAACAGCATGAAGCAGTGCTCTGCTTTTATAACCAGGCACTTTACAGGTACTCTGCACCGCTGCCTATAACTCATCAGTAGTTCGGCATGAACCTCTACTTATATTGGAAATATGCAAGTTCTCTGTCTCTCGCTGCCCATAACTCCTCAGTAGTTCGACAACACCCAATTCTTATATTGGAAAACACGGCTCTTACGCCACTATTGCAATTTGCCTCCGTCTATTGCACCTGCAGTCAATACTCTTACGTATTTGACTGCGCCTATCTCTGTTTAAATCTGCGCCGCCGGCTACTGTGCTGCGCGCAGTATTTAAACAAAAGCAACACATTACAGGTTGGGCAAATTCCGCTGCACACCTGATCTACAATGCTAGCTTTCCTGCTGCACGTAGAAATAAACATAGTCCTTCGAGCGACTTAGAGCGACAGCTCTATTAAATACAGTCCACTAAAATAAAAACACAAAATTAAATATCTCAAATACATTTGCTAACATTCGAAATAGCATAGTTGACTTGCATATACAACAACAGCGACAATCTACCTTGCATGAGCAGCACCCCAATAACAACAATAAAAATATAATTGGTGCACCTCGTCTCTATTTTTCATACATATGTTTTTTTCATAGTAGTCTCATATATGTATATACACTGTACAATACGCAGATCGAACCTTTTTTAACTTTGGTTAAGTTGTTTTCTGGCACTTAGCATATTTACATCTCACTATGTAGCACTTCACTCGTTAAGTGCAATTATCATACATATGTATTTATGTTTGGTTTTCATGTTACAAAGACTCGACGCTAAACTCTATAAGCGCATTGGGCCGAACATACGAAAAATGCACTCAGCCATCTCTGGCTAGAGTTTTCAACGATCATACTAAGAGGCCTCTTTTCCTTATAAGACGGCAAAAAATTATATGTCACTACGCATTGGACTCCTAATTGGGTTTTGTTATTCAGACAAACTCTCCAATGCGTATAAGTTACACTCTAACTGTCGCTCGACATATTCTTGGCTAACAAATATAATCACCACCATACCGGCTGTGTGAGTTTCTATTTTTTTCCAGATAAGCTTGTTATATACTGGTTCTCTATGTTGGATTGAAGAGTGACACAAACTTTATTCGGTCCTCAGGATATTTTGGAAATGGTTTGAAGTTGCATGCCGTATCTCAAATGGCCACATTTTCTGAGCACTCTCTGTGCTCATGCAGTATTTATTTAAAAAATAAATAAATATATATATTCGTACATGTATCAATACTAATCCATTGGGCTTACAGATTAGTTCACATACCATATGTGCAAATCGATTCTGGGCCGATCAGTAAACAAACTGCGCTCTCTTCCATTTTTAGCCATGATCGAAGCTATCCATATCCAGCCACTGTACAGTTCAACGACTCTTACATGCCTACATCAGCGAATGCCTTTAATGCCTCTACACATGCGCTTTGCTCTCCACTTGGTGCGAATATGTCACCAATGCCTAACTCCACTGCACCAAGCCGTTCAACTAGTGAAGCTGATTTTTGGGTTACCGTGTTTGGTTTTACAACTGGCGTCATCATCTCTAACACCAGCAACCATAACAACAGAACCGACCAATCGAATCTTTGATTGGCGATCGTAGCCGCAAGAACGCTGCACCACATCAAGCTCGACAGGAACGTTCTCTCTGCTCCCTGCATATAGCTCAATTTTGCCACTCGGCAAGGCGGGCAGTATGTTAACGCCAGATACGTTAACTAACCTAAATAAAATTAACTAGTCAATCATATATCGAAATGTATCGATATCATCGAACCTGTCAAATTGTTAACTATTCCTTAATTTTGTCAACCTTTGCTTCTTTTTGCACTTCTACATATCTTTCTTCTTGCTGTAACCACCATCCCTCAGCATACGTATTGTACCAATAAATATTGTACATAGGTTTAGTAAATAAGTAAGCCACAAAAATATCTTCGATTTATTGAGCGAACTCGTGGTTTTTTTTTCTCTCTTCGCAGATTGTAGCTCAATAACATGAGGCAGTCCTCTGCTTTTGTAAACAGGCACTTTACAGGTACTCTGCTGCGCTGTCCTATAACTAATCAGTAGTTACGGCAGTACCCTAAACTAATATTGGAAATTTGCAAGTAATCTGTCTCTCGCTGCCCATAACTCCTTAGTAGTTCGACAACACCCAATTCTTATATTGGAAAACACGGCTCTTACGCCACTATTGCAATTTGCCTCCGTCTATTGCTCCTGCAGTCAATACTCTTACGTATTTGACTGTGCCTGCCTCTGTTAAAATCTGCGCCGCCGGCTACTGTGCTGCGCGCATTATTTAAACAAAAGCAACACCTTACAGATTGTGCCAATTCCGCTGCACACCTGATCTACAATGGTAGCTTTCCTGCAGCACATAGAAATAAACACAATTTATTAACCTTTTCTTTGTTTTTTTTTCACAATTTTGTTTGCCTTTTCTGCCGCTTTTTTATTTTTAGCTAATTTTTCACTTTTTATTCGGGGTTTTTCTTTTGCACAATTGGTTTTTTTTTTTTTTTTTTTGGTAGCTTATATTTTCCTGTTTTTTTTTTTTTGTATAGTTTTAATTTGATTTATTTTATATACATTTTTTTTATTACCCCCGCTGACGCTGCTGCTGGCTATTGCGCTTGCCTCCTCCTTTGATTGCCAATGTCTATGCGCTGAAAAAAGCATTACTATGCGGTAAATTTAAACTTGAGAAATAAAATATTAAGTTTTATAAATTATTTCTGGACTGTATAATTTTTAGAGATACCAGGAGTTTGTGTTGAATTCATTGTGCCTAATAATAAATGATTTGGCGTCAATGGATCCGGATCATCAATATTTAAATAGAACGTGTTTTAGTGGTCGAGTGATATTTTCCGCCTCTATTAACAAACTTCTCAATGTTTCTAACCTTGGCGCATACTCTTTCAGAGTTAGAGCGTATAGTGTGTGGAATACCTCTTCTGTTGACAAAGTTTCTGATAACTATAATGCAAGCATCTGAGGACAAATCTTCTGCAAGTTCCAAATGTACGGCTCTAAGAGTTAGACAAGTGAACAGTGCTACCCATCGCTTTTCGAGGTGTCGTCTAATAGTTACCATAACTGGGCCAAAATAGTCAAGTCCAGTGAAAGTAAATGCCCGCGTGTAAGGTGTAACTTGATCTATAGGAAGTTGACCCAGGAGTGTTGGCATCGGTTTCGCTTTTTGATTCTTGCAAAACTGACATATGATTTTCATTCGCTTTACAATGCTGCCAAGTCAACTATCCAAAATTTTCGCTATATCTCGTTCACTATCAACTCATCATTTTGGTGATGATATATTTCATGGTAATATCTGACTATAAAGTTAGTCAAAATATGTCCTTTTGACAATATAATTGGTTGACGTGTTCTTTGAGGTAATATTGTCGCATAGTCAAGTCTACGTGTACAACCAGTATTCCTTGTGTATTCAATTCAGGTGACATAGAATAAACTGTACTACTTTTTATATTTTGGACACTGCGCGAACATTTTATGTATCGTAATATCCAGCCCACAGTTCGCTTCAAGCGAAGGTAGTTTGAAAATCGGCTTATATCAATTATAAGCTCAGTATTCATAGTTAGTACTATCTTACGGCGTTCAGTGGCATCCTCAGGAGGAATATTCATCTCCTGCGATGGCCAATATTGTTAATTTTTCATTAAAAATGGCGGTCCATTTTTCCAAACATTTTCTAATCTGTACTTGACTGTTTTGTAAGTCTTGCTTTATCTGCTACATTCAAGTGTGTCAGTCATTTTCATTTGTTGTCTATAAAATTTCACTGATGCGATGCGCCACAAACTGCTTATATTGGCAATGGTCTCACTTGATCCAGGAAATTACCGTTAGTGAACCGTTGTATTTTTACATCGTGACGTTCCATCATTGAGTTTCTTAACCGAGTGCCCAAAACCGCTACTTGTAATTCTAACCTTAGCACTGATAGCAACTTCAGAAGCGCGCATTTAGTTTTTCCAGCAATTAAAACTAACTCTTTTTTTTTTATCAAAATTTATGCGCCAATAAGCTACTTCTGCAAACTTCTGTTCACTAGCATCAACGAAGACGTGTAGATCTATTTTGGCATCTTGTAATAAAAAATCCAAAGAGTAACATCGGCTAAATTGAAATTGCTTTACTTAGTCTGATTTTTGAATCCACTGTTTAAAACGTTCATATAATGTCTCCGGTAACAAATCGTCCCAATGGATGACTTATGTCTTGTAACAAAATTTTTCCATATATCATAAGATCCGCAAGCATTCTAAATGGATATACACTGACATAACCAAGCATAATAGTTGTCTTTTTGTTGGACGTTTTACACCTTTGACTATATCCTTATCAACACGATTCATTTTTAAATCAAATATGAATGTATCCTTTTTGTCCCAGTACAAGCCTAAAATTTTGCGCTGCGTTACTCAAAATCGAGTCTCATCTTTTTTGGTTTTTTGATATTATATACGTCAAAATGAGGTAGGTACCATTTACGCGGACCAATTTGTTCAGTTTCCTTTTTTGTCAACTTAACTGCATAACCTTTATTTACGAAATCCATAATTGCATTTTCATACTCAATATGTTGATCGGTTTCTCGTATCTTATTTTCCACCATGTGTAATCTTTTTAAAGCCATTCCACAACTGTCTGGCAATACAAATTTATCTCATATGTACCAACAAGTTGTTTTGTATTATCTACTAATATTTTTCGAGCTCTTGCCATCGAGTAATGATTCCAATAGTTTTGTTGAGACCTTAACGCCAAAATTTTCCGTAGTAAAATATTCTGCCATAAGTTTGTGCATTTCGTCGTCTTCCTTAGTATGTATATGAAATATTACAGATAATTGAGCTGCTCGTGAACCCCATACCAGCCAACCCAATGCAGTCTTAGCAGCTACCAAATCGCTGCCCAGATCAATGCACTTTACTGTTTTAATCAAATGACAGTTGCCAATAACAATTAAAATCATTGGATTAGCATTGATATATCTTTTAGGGGTAGATTCTTTATATGTGGATACTTAGTAATTATAGGATTCATGTTCAAAGACTGTAAAGGCAATTCCATGTTTGGAATTGTATTACCTTTTAATGGCAACCACTTTCCTTGTCATAACGTATTTCACTTGATTGTCAATCCAGTTCAACGTTAACTTTTATTTGTCCTTGTATATACCTGTTTGCGATGTCCTCATTGACCAAAGTTGCTGATGATCCATCGTCCAAAAATGCAAATGTTTGAATCGTGTTACCATTTGGACCAATTACCTCCACTGGCAGCTTTTTAAATAGTAATCTCGATGTACAATCATTTACTGTATTAACCGATGCCGCGCTTGTAGATGGCTGCTCTGCATCCTCTTCTATTGTTGTAGAATTAATTATGCTCATCTTTTTAGCTTTATGCAACATCCGAAGATGCTCCCGTTTGCAACCGTCTATGTTACAATTGCGCTTCTTCCTGCAAGAAGCCAAATTATGTCCATGACGCAAGCACCCGAAGCATAAGTTTAGGTTCTTTATTATTTTCTATCTATTATCGACGTCTACTTGCACAAATATGTCACATTTGTCCAGCATATGTTCACCTTTACACTGCTGACATGTAACTGAATACTGCTTTGGTTCAGTTGTTTCCGCTGTAATTTTCATCAATGATCTTTTGTTTTGATGCTGATCTCTATATTGTCAATCCGGTCTCCAAAATGTTTTAAATCTGCATATGGTCGAAGAGTAGATGCGTACATTGACCATTCGATACGTGTCCTCATAGGAAGCTTATTTATAAATTCATTTAACAAAACCGGGTTTTGTAAATGTTGTGCTGCATTGGCTGACTGTAAAAATACTACCAAAGTAGCGACTTTCATTGCAAATGGTATAATTTTTTCTAAATTATATTCAGAAATTTAAAAGATTGCTGCCACGTTTTCCAACTGTCTTTTAATAAGCAGTCCCGGTTGTCCATATATCAACTGGAGTCGTATCATAATGTGCTCTACATTAGCCGGATTAAGCAACATACCAGCTACGTCGTCTTTTGCTGTTCCTTTCAAGCTTTTTTGCAACCTTAACAAATTATCCAAGTTAGTGTAGCCAAATGCCATTGTTGTTTCCCTATACATACTGCTAAAGACGGGTCAATCCTTAGTTTGTCCATTAAATTAAATATTAGCAATGCATGCCACTCATGCCCCCTAGTCGCGTACCTATTGAATTTGAAACTATATAATTTATATGCATATTACCTGCACCAAAAGGGTCATAGCCCTGTAACCCAGTTGTGCTGATAACAAATGCATTAGTATGAAGTGCGCTGTCGTATCTGTGTGCGCCGCCTGCCAATGTATATTCCAATCCAGTTGCGCCACCCTGTGTTGTGCTGAAGCTATTCGCGCCGGAGCTATGTATGCCACCCATTGCGACATTGAAACCAGGTGTACCTCCAGCCGGTGCAGCACTAAGTGTATTTGCGCTTCCCTTTGTAGCGCCGGAGCCATATATGCCGCCCATTGCGACATTGAGACCAGATGTGCCGCCACCCGGTGCAGCGCCAATTGTTGCCGCCAGCTGGTGCAGCGTCAAATGCAGATGCGCTAGCTTGAATGACCTCTGGGATACACGAGCTGAACTTGAAGTTCTCGATATTGTTAGACACGTTCTCGGGCAGTACCAATAGTACAGTGAGCGGTTGCATTTTCCGTTATCTGCTATGCTGAGACCTGATGCGCTGCTCGATGCTGCTTGCGGACCCATATGTCCTTGAACAGCGGCGAGGTCCAACGCATTGTGTTGTATTGGACCGAATGAGGTGCCTTCCTCTAAAGCACTAGAGTCAATTACAGCAACGTCATTCCCTTGAGTGGCGCTAATACCATTTGCGCTATCACCATTGATAACACCGACAACATGCTGATTGCTCACTTTCACATCCACCATTGCCTTCATTTCCTCTTTGCACGCAGCTAGTTCTTCAGTTATTGACTTCTGTACATACGCCATCTGCTCCTCTTGAGACTTTTGTAATGAAGGTACATGTCGTATTGTTTGATCCATTTGAGATCGTTGCATTGCTAATATTTACTGCATAAAATTTTGTAGCTCCGTCTGTGTCCGATCTCATCCTATTTCGATCACTGTAGTATCATCTTTAGCGTCGTTGTTGCTCAGGAACATGCTGGATGCATCTCCCTTCGGCCTTGATATAGACGTCGATGACTCATTGTTTCTTGCATTCTTCGGTTTGTTTCCTCCGCGCAAATTCATTGTTGTTGTTTTCTCACTAATACGATTTACATATGTATTAATGTTAACGGTTTTTTGTTCTTCTTCTTATTGCGCGTCGCATCGGTTATTTGAGTACGTGTGTGTGGGTTATAGCCGAAGCAAACCACTAATACATAAAAACCGAATTTCACAAGCCGCCGCGGCGCTCCGTTCGTCTGAGTGTAAAATGCGTAGCGTTTCTTATTTATAATTAATAAAGATGTTGCGTCTCCACTTGAGACGACTTTAACGTTTTTCCAAAAGTTCCAGTACACACATTTATAGAATAATTCAATGATATATATGTTTATTTAGCGAATAATGAACGAATAAAAATATAAGGATTTATTAATTAGTAGTAGTAGTTGTAGTCCACGCTCGCTCCAAATTACAACTAATGCCTCGTTTACATACACGCAACATTTAAGCAACTAGCAACTGCAACTTGCAGTTGTGAAAAAGGGTTTACATTGAAGTTGCAAGTCAAACGCAACTTCGATCAGCTGATTTGGCGATCATGTCATACGTAATTCATCAATTTTTTCTTGCCAAATGTTAAATAATGTTCTTTCTATATGCTTTGGCCAAAACTTCCGTTTATTTTCACTGACAATAATTAAATAAAATTATCAATTTATAGCAATTATGCTAATTGTACTTACTTTTGCTTTATTATTCAAACAGCTGATAATCGGTGAAATTTGAGTGCTGTATATCACTTTTTGCTACAAATCTAGTGTTTTTAATCAAAAACACCGAGTTGTATTGAGAAATTTTTTCGAAATTCAAATGTAACTGACATATTTTACTATGAAATGTTGCGTTTTGTTGCCTGCAACTACTACTTGTTGCAAGTTGCGTAATTGTTGCGTGTATGTGTATGTATATAGTGTATGTAAACGAGGCATAAGCCTTATTTTTCAAACACATCGAATATATTAAACTTATCTATAACAATGTGTCCTTAATGTATATCAGTAGGGTTACATAAATGAATTCGATCGATAACTGAAATTGTATACTATAACTACTATAACGGAACTATAACGCATTCGGCAAATGGCTGATGATATTTAAATCTAAGTGCGTCCGTAACAGAGAGGATGTTAATAATATTTACCTTGCACACGTAATGTGCAATACCTTTGTGAAATAAAAAACTCATCAGAATTTTCAATTATAAAATTTCCAGAGAACGCAGTTCATTCTGTTTGTTAGCAAAGCTGCTGCTCAGTAGTTGGATCAAAAAAAAAAAAAAAAGAACTAAATCATTATAGCGGACGCCTTTTATGCACAAAATGTAGGATGAAAATAACGAGTGGATTTTAGCGAGTTGTATGGTTGGCAATATTTTCAAAGATTAATATTACATTTCAAACCGATATCAACTAGAATTATATTACAATTTATGGGCGATCCGATAACGATAGATATACTGAATTCAGTTATAATTTAAATAGACTACAACATGAAATTTTATTCTCGGCGCATCTCTGGAGTCGACAACCATCTTGTTTACATGGTAAGTAAAGCTAAAGATATTATTGGCTTTATAAAGCGTTGGTCTAAAGAATATATATACTACTAAACCTATATACTACTAAACTTCTTTTTATTTCACTGGTTCATCTGATCTTGTGTTTGAAACCCACATTATGTAGTTCAAGGTCGCATCACGTCTGTTAAAAAATAGTTGTTCTTTGTTCTCCGAAACCTCACCAGGGGATTGATATGCATATCCCGCCATATGTGGATTGAATTCAGACCGGTGTGATTATGTTGGAGGAATTTGTTTTTGCACGACGTGATGAATTGGGCTTAGAAGACATATGGTACCAACAGGACGGAGCAAGGGGTCACACTTCAAGAGCATCAAGGGCTGTTTTGAGGGAGCACTTCTGGGAGCACCTCACCTTAATAAGGGGCGATTTCGAGTGGGCAGCACGCTCCCCTGACTTGGCATCGTGAGATTTTTTGTGGTGTTTTTTTAATGTTTTATGTCAACCGCCCAAGGAACATACGTTAGTCTTGTATGTTCCTTGGGCGGTTGACATAAAACATTAAAAAAACACCCGTTGATATGCTGGGGTACATGATAAATGTCAGAGACTGTCATCTTTAGAGTAAGGAAAAAGGAGCATCACCTACTTTATATGAATTTAAAAATTGTGTAAAACAAGACCTTAGACATTGAACCTGCATTATAAAAAAAAAAAAAAAATAATAAAACAAAAATCTAATTCATAAAATGGAATTTATTGCATTTTAAAAAGAGGAAACATGAAGTTGCAATAAATAAACAAATTGATCACCTAAATATATACACAATGTGAATTCAATTATATAACACAATGTGAATGATTGCTCTTTAACGCTTTATTTAATTATATCTTTCTATTTTTAAAAAATTTCATGCGAAACAAAATTATCAACAACCCTCTATCCCATCTACAACCGAAAGTCGAAATTCATGCCAAACACTAATGTGAATACATTTTATTATACTACAAATTTATAAATCTAAGCATCTGTTTGTGATAAAGTTCAAAAAAATGTAAAACGTCGTGCGTGCTGATGTGAATGTTTATATAGACACGATAGCTTACCAACTAATAATGTTGCTGATTATAATTGGATTTAAGTATACAAAATGTTACAATTATAAGCGAAGCGAAAGATGAAATAGATAGGAAAGATAATTCATAAGATGAGAGAATGTAAATGTTTAAGTACTCATTAATAACTTGAGTGTTAACGCCAGATACGTTAACTAAATAGTAAAATAATTGTGAACACATCTCTAAAAGTACCAATTCATCAAATCGGTGACCATAACTCTTCAGTAGTTCGGCAGCACCCAATTCTTATATTGCAATTATCCTTAGTCTATTACACCTGCAGTCAATACTCTTAAGTATTTCTCTGTGTTGCGCGCAAGTTTTAAACAAAAAACCACATCTTACAGGTTGTGCCAATTTCGCTGCACACCTGATCTACGATGCAAGCTTTCCTGCTGCACATAGAAGTAAACATTGAATGGCCATATATGCCAAACTACAATATTTACGATAACTTTATTGATTTTTCATTCTATCGCTCGAGGGTAGACCTTATATATCGGTCGTCTTAGAAATCCTTTCGACGTCTTCAGATGGACCACTCTGACCCTACTATCAGCTCCTGCAATAGCTTGTATCCCTCTGGTCAAAAGCCATTTCTGTGGATGTAGATTATCCTCATGGCCAACTTGATAAACTCCAGTGTATAGTGGCGTGACCACAGCTACCAAAGCTGCTGCTTCAAATAGTCGCCGGTTTAAACTAGAGAGGCTGCGTTCGACTAATACCTCATCAGGTGCGGAATTCAATTGTGTAGGATTGAGCTCTTTTCCATTATTAAGATCATCTGTGATAGATGTGAAGGGACTCGAATTTATAATGGCCTTCAATTTCTATTGCAATATTTTGAAGCTGCTCAAAAGGCAAGTTAGTTTGAAATATATTTGGTGTGTATACCGTTAAAATTTTTCATTTATTTATATTTTTTTATTTTTATTTTTCCTAAGTGCGACTGAGCAGTAATGCGAGACAGAGATCTAGAAGTAGCAAACATTGCGCCTTAATTGGAGTCACCTTGGATGTTGCGACGGGTAAATTGACAGTTGCGGTACCGTGCGTTTTTGCCCCGATATAGATACAGCAACTATAAGCTCGCATTGAGGCATAAGCAAATCCATGCACTTCACACAATGACTGATATGATGTACCAATATCACGCGGAACATCGATGTTATTAATATTGTATAAATCATCTTTGAGTTGAGTCCATTTTGTAAGCAAATTTGCTGTTGCAAAATTTTTTGAATTAAAATTTATTTTAGTGCGAACTGTAATCGGGCTTAGAAAAATCATTATGTTGAAGATTCGTGCAACGATAGAAAGAACTGATCGCTTAGTAGCAATTTCGATGCTTGGAAGCTTGTAGTGGAAACAAAATCGATCTAATTTTGGTTTCCATTACATTCCAAGTGCTGTTGTTGTATCTTCATCTGGAAGTTAAATCGAAATCTGATCAGTTTCATTTGAAATAATTTGAGAGTGATTAGAGTTAAATTTTGCAAGACTTAGACTAAGATGGCATGTAGTCGTTTGAAGAAGTGGAAAGTTCTTTGGCCATTCTCTAGGGAGCGGTCGAATTACGATTCATTGGTTAGGGTTAGCCACGGAATCTCCGTGGTGAGCAAATTGTGAGAAGGCCACCACTCCCCTTAATATGGGGTTGGTGAGCTGAGTTTGTTTCCCGTCACCGCAAAACAATATTTACCGCTGAAGATACAAAGAAAGTCTCGGGTACCATCCCCATTGTTGTCGACACCCGCAAACGATTTAGGGGCCATGAGTTACGGATATGCACCTGGAATATATTGTCCCTCCACAGGGCTTTTCAAAAAAGGCATCCTGTGACATCTATTATAGTTTCCATGCGAGGTAGCACGAATTTGTTTAGTAGGAAACTACGAGGTTTTGTCTCCAGTGGACGAGCGCCTGGCCGCGATACGTATCAAGGCTAATTACTTAAACATTAGCCTGATTTGTGCACACACCCCGACAGAAGTCGCAGACGATGCGGATAAAGATGAATTTTACGAGCATCTCGAACGTCTCTATGAGCGCTACCTTAACCGCGATGTAAAAATCGTGCTTGATGGGGAAAGAATCTTTGTTCCTACAATCTTAAAATTTAGCCTTCACGACGCTACCTCCAGCAATAAAGAGAGGCTAATCGAATTCGCCGCAGGTCGGAACATAATAATCAGTAGCACCAGATTTCTACATACACAAGGTTACTTAGCGCAGTCCCGATCAAAATACACGCAACCAAATGGATCATATGGTGATCGACGGAAGGCAGGCATCGAACCTGTACGAGGTACCCATATCGACTCGGATCACTACCTTGTGCCAACCAAGGTACGCAGGCTCAGCATGGTGCATTCCGCACGTCCAAACACTCAACGAAAGCTATACGTCGAAAAGCTGCAATCACAACAGACCGTCGAAGCCATTTCAGCCAGACTCTCCCAACTGTTCCGGGAGTCTTCTTCGGCTTCTGACGATATAGGTAAGCAGTGCAGACAAATCTCCCACTCCATGGATACGGCTGACAAGGACGTTATTGGGTACAGCAGGCCTGTGATGAACATTTGGTAAGACGATTCTTTTACAAACTTCCGTTAGAACACGTATCACATGGGTAAGCCACGGAATCTCCGTGGTGAGCAAATTGTGAGAACACAACCACTCCCCTTAATTAGGCGTTGTAGCCAAGCTATTTCAGAGATAGTCGCCTCAATAAACTATGCAGTCGGGAGCACAGCGACCTGTTAGAGAGATATCATGAGAAACGGAGAGAGGAGAGACGTCTTTCCAGAAGCAAAAAAAGGGAACAAGAAAGGCGTGAGATAGGGGATGTTGAGGTGTAATGTAATATAGAAATGAAGCTTAAATGTTGTATCAAAAGTTCAAGCGTTTGACCGAAGAATTTAAGCCCGGAGTTTCTTTCTGCACAGGAATCACTGAGACTATGGAGAAGTCACTTCCTTAACCTACTTGGGGGCGATGAAGAGAGCAATACCGCCTATGGAGAAGCAATTCTAGAACCACCAATTGATTATGGCTCTCTTGAAGGGCCACCGGATAATAACGGGGTCGAATCAGTTATTAAAAAACTGAAGATTAAGAACGCGGCAGGCTCCGATGAGCTGCCAGCTGAATTATTCAAGACCGGTGGCGAAGAGTATGTAAGGCGTAGGCACCAACTCTTATGCAAAATATGGTCCGATGAATGCATGCCCAACAATTGGAACATCAATGTTCTTTGTCCTAACTTCAAGAAAGGAGAACCCCTCTGTCTCAGCGCACTATCGGGGAAAAATTCTCCTTTCAATAGGATACACAATTTTTCCGCGTACTGTGTAAACGGCTGGAATCATACATGGATGCGCTGATAGGCCATTATCAGTGTGGCTTCATTTGAAAGTGTCGACCAGTGACAAATTTTCACTTTACGCTAAATTCTGGAAAAGACCCGAGTGTGCATCGTGTGACTTTTTTAATGCTCATATGTAGAATGGTGGGACACGATCATCCATAAGGAAGTGATGCTACTCGCATATGCAGATGATATTGACATCATCGGCACGAACGACAGGCGAGTTAGCAGAACGTTCCCGGAGATTGAGAAACAGTCACCTCTTATGGGCCTAGCGGTAAACGAGGACAAGGCGAAGTACTTCGTGTCCACTTACAGACTATTAACGCATCTTGTACGGTCTGTAAGAGAATTTCAACTTCAATGTTGTAGAAAACTTTGTCTTTCTGGGAACCAGAATTACCAGCGAGAACAACGTCAGCCTAGAGATCAGACGAAGAATCACCGTTGCTAGTCGCTACTACTTTGGGCTCAGCAAGCAAATTAGAAGTAGAGCCCTCCCTCGAAGTAAAAATATAAAAATAGACACTGATAATCCCGGTCCTGCTGTATGGCCCAGAAGCATGGACCCTGACTTTCTAGGAGCGGCACTTTTCTACGTGCGGCCTTGACCGATAGACGGTTGTAGAGCCACCCTAACTAAGTAAGTAAGACCATGGAACTTTAAGATTTGCGGTATTTCATTACTCTTTTATTGCAGTTCATTCAATATTTCTGTTCTGTTAAGTAGATCGTCAGCATATAGATTTTCACGTAGTATGCGTGAACCAAGTGGATAGACTTTGTTGTGACAATCTGCAATATAATACAAAACTCCGAATTGCGAGAAAGGGTGACGAAGACATTCTATATGTCACCGTATTAGGTTCATAAATCTGAATCGGCTGGCTAGAATCATACCTCCACAGAATCATTTGATACTTCCAGTCACACTTGTGAACCAAAAATAGTCTGTACATTCTGAATATGTCGCCTATTAATACGAATTTATTTAAACGAAATGCAGTAGTTGTAGAAAATAACTGTGCCAACTAAAGAATATCATTCAACAAACGATTCGATGAGGTGAGTGCTGATGCGTCAAACAAAACGCGTATCTTCGTTGTTTTGCTCTGAGTACTTAACACAAAATGATGCGATTTAATCGAGATGTGATTGACCCTACTACAAAATGCTTAACCGTAGTACGAATTTCTTCGATACCTGCTACTTCTTTATTGGTACGATACATTTTTAATTGGAGACGTTTAGCCGTTTCTACTGTTATGAAATTTATTTCACAACAAGAATCTAAAATTGTGTGTACTGATTGGGAATTTCCATAAATATCATTAATATATATTATGGTCGTCGGTATTAGAGCACGTTTGGTCTGCGCGCTAGCAGATAAATGCGGTAGCAAATTACGAATATTCCTCTCCATTGACAGTAGAGAACCACACAAGGATGCAATGGTATCAATAACCGTAGTACGAATTTCTTCGATACCTGCTACTTCTTTATTGGTACGATACATTTTTAATTGGAGACGTTTAGCCGTTTCTACTGTTATGAAATTTATTTCACAACAAGAATCTAAAATTGTGTGTACTGATTGGGAATTTCCATAAATATCATTAATATATATTATGGTCGTCGGTATTAGAGCACGTTTGGTCTGCGCGCTAGCAGATAAATGCGGTAGCAAATTACGAATATTCCTCTCCATTGACAGTAGAGAACCACACAAGGATGCAATGGTATCAATAATTTATCGCAATGATACCGGGTCCGACTTCTTCGTCGGTGGCAGATAAACAATAAATTGATATGATCAATTAGCAAAACGCTTCTATACGTGTAATGCTGGGCCCGATTAGCAACTAAGCAAATAATTGATTTTTTCATATCAGGAATTGCAGCATCGTGATTTATTAAAGTTTTAAATCTATCTATGAGTTTTAGCAATCTGTTTCTTTGACTACTTTGATCAGCTGTTACATTCAAAACACAATGATCAGCAACACTACCGCGACGAATGAAGTTTAGATATTGTCGAATTGAAAGGGTCTTCAAATGAAGTTCTATCATCAGCATTTTGATTTTCAATTGTATTTAGATTGTAAGTTAATTGTTAGAGATATGATTCTAATATCTCTAAGCGGTACTCTAGCACAGTACTATCTACCTTATTTATATCGCTGTCAATCTTTTTTTTTAAATTTGTAAAAATTTTCTTCATCGAAGCTCTATGTTTTTTAAGAGATGTTAAGTCATCCTCATTAACCTCTTCTACCATCTCCCCTTGTGCTGGTGTCGTTTTGTAACACAAGAGCAAGGAGTAGTAATCAAGTTGGTGAAAAGATTCTCGTACAATTGTCTTTGAACCAACTCAAGAGAAATTAGCGCTTAAATTAATAGCAGTAGCAACTACAAAGCGCGGTGACAATTGTTTTAAGTGCAATAAACCAAATGCAATGCAAATGATTTTCTATGTTTAACGAAGGATTTAAAGAGAAGTTGACGATAATAAATCGTACAACTATTTTAATGCGCTAACGGTTTTCACACAGAAAAGCAAACACTGTATATGTCTCGAAGGCAGGTGCAAAATCAGTTGAGGCTTATTATTTTTTTTAAAACCACAAAATATCGAAACAATAACTTACTCAGAGGTAGGGGCCAGAAGCGAAGTAGGGGTATTTTACCTACCAAGCAAGTTTCCAAGATATGTAGTTCAGCGGTAAATATAAGTAACGGAATAGAGTTATTTTACTATCAAGCAAGTTTACACTATATGGACATATGTCGAACCCTGCCTGCAGTGGAAGTGGAGTCCAACGCAGCTAGGCATATTGCCGATTTTGTTCAACGCCGCCTGCAGCTAAGTAGATTTGAAGAAGTCCAACGGCGCCTGTAGTGGTTATAATTTCCAATGCAGCTAGGCAGACGAATATCAACGAGATCTTGGAGACTATGAGAGATACAGACTTCAAGTTTGAATA
Organism: Leucophenga montana; assembly: GCA_035044765.1. Lineage (NCBI taxonomy): Eukaryota > Metazoa > Arthropoda > Insecta > Diptera > Drosophilidae > Leucophenga > Leucophenga montana. Next base: position 82,939 of record JAWNNQ010001568.1, read on the forward strand.
TTTAGACTTACCCATTTTCTTTTCAGATAATGCCAACCTTATTATAAGGGATATTCTACAGACAGACCTGCCTCCATTTATCAGTTTTTGTATAAAAATGTGTTTTTGTTTTTAATTAATATTGAAATTCCTAATTTAGTTCATTTGACGTCAATCCTAATAAAATAATGCCACATAAGTTCAGATAGGACCACTCTAGAAAATAGTCCCATACAAATCTTTGGTTTAAATAAATAGTCTTAAAAAAGGTACAGGGTAACTCGAAGTCGAACGAAGTCGGTATCTCAAAGAACTGCAGCGTTCTTTTTTGTTGATGTCTTACTTTGGGGCACGTAAAAATCGGTTCAGTCATTGCGATGATTAGCCGGACAAACAAACTGTGAAAAATTAACAAACAAAAAAAAAAAAAAATGCGTTTAGGTTTTTGTAACGTCCAAATAACCGCATGAGCGTTAAAAAGCATATATACTAGATATCGCTTGTATGCAAAAATTACAATATCAATTAATGTTTGCATATAAGCAATATTTGCATATAGCCGGTAGATGGTTTTATGCAAAATTTGTGAATACAAACCTGCAGTAAAAAAAAATTTGTTGTGAAACAATAAAATTTTTAATTTTTGATGGTTTTCTTTGCTTTCAAACTTCTTTTGAGATTAACTCGAATTTTTGAAGAGCACATACATATACATACTTTAGTCACAAATTCATTTGAGATCAACTGGAATCATAAAACGCTAGAGTATATGTTCGTTTACATTATTATAAAGAAACCCATTAATAATTATATTTTGCTAATTCACTAAAACCAAAGCTCGATTTGCGTATAGGTGGCCATCCAAAACTATAAGTAATTTTAAAAAGTCCATAGATGTTTCCTTATCAAGAGCACAAATTGGTTTTTTATATTGACTTTCCAGAATTCCATTTTAAATGAGTTGATGATTCGCTAATCCAGTGGCTTTATTATTGGTTTTTGGTGGTAAAAATTCAATTCTTTGTTTGAAAAAGCTGCATCTGTTTTGTGACATGGAACATTACCAATTATAAGAGAATTGATTTTTTTTTTGTTTCCTTCTAGATCTTTATTCTGTCAGCATATTCGTTCCAATAACTCTAGTCACCCAAGCACTCTTGTTACTGTAGTATGGCAGAGACACTTCCTTCCCTTTAAAAGAACGGGCTATGCCATGTCTTAATGTCCGGTTGTCTAGCATATTCAAAGCAATGTACCGCGTTGCTTCTGAGTTTTAAATCATTCGCCTTTTCATGTTTTTTGTGTGAAAGTATCATTTGGCAAAGATTTGTAATATATTCCAGTTTCACCAGCATTAAAAATGCAATCGGATAAGCACATTTCTAGAATATGTGGTAAATGATTAGCAATAAAAATTGTTTCGGTTACTGTATTATTATCACTGGCTTATCCGTAAAATTTACTGAAGTTAATGTCAAATCGATTGCACCAACGCTGCACTCAACTATGATCTGGTGCTTCCTGAAACTTCAATGAGCTTTGCTAAGCAGTACATACTGTTACATTACATAATCTTAGCAAATCATATGTTTACCTAAGCAGTGCTAAAACATGTCGATAACTGCATAGTGTGGCAAAATTTGCATACAACCAATTGAATTGGCGTAAAACTTTTCTAATTATGCAGAAAATATTTTGAATAAATGCGAAATTCGCATAAATGCAAGAAATGATCTGTACATGAAATTTTTGTCCTGCAAAGTACAATATTTTGCATATAAGCAGTATTTACACACATTGAGTTCGTCATACATCCGATATCTACTGTATTTCGAAACCGCGGACAGACACTCCAATTTTATTCAAATTTTTAGTACCAACAATGCATTCCTTTCAAAGTTCGAGATGACAACATTGAAGTGTTAACACTCTTCGCATGCATTAACGGTGGGTTTCTATAACGGGCGGTATCATTCCACTATAATCCGAGGGGTCTAATTATACAACCCGTCAGATTTTTAAATTATTTGGTAAAAACATTCCATATAAATTTCGAAAAGTTTCCAGCGGGTTTCTTTTGATATATGTATGTCCAAAGCCCTATCGCTTTTATTGATGAAAGTTGAAGAACTATCAAAAATTTATATACGAATCGAAGAGTAGGTGGTAGATTTGTAGGGGTTTAATTCTTTTAATTTGTTTTTTTCTGGCACAGTTATTTTTATACATGATCATCGACGCAGATCGAGGTACATGGCTAGATCTTCTCGACTTAATATGAAATACTGTGCTTCCTTCCCCATACAAAGCCATCGACTACTTATGGCCGTATGACACACGAATACAATCAGCAAATTTTTCCCCTTCATTGCTGTTAGAGCAGATCAGCAAATAGACTGAGCAAAAATTCTACAGGTGCGAGAGGTTGAAATATAGTTTCATCAAAAAGTGAAACGAAAAGCAAGAGGACAATATTCAGGAAAAATACCATATTAATATGAAAATCTATGCATAGGATGAGACAACTCTGGACTCAATTCGATAGAAATAGTGTATTATCTATGTTTTTATGGTGTTTTCAATTATTTCTCCATTCGGTCACTCTTTACACAAAAAGTAAATTAGTGCACAATAAAACTAAAAAAAAGAGCAACAATGAATAATGCAAAAACTATCACTTTGGCATGTCATGCGTAAATGGTGAATATACTCAATGCGAATTGATGCTGATTGTATTCGTGTGTCATACGGCCATTATTAATTTTTAAAAAGTCAATCAGATTTATATAGGTTAAAATATATGGTTAAAATATATGATAAAATATACTTTGCCTAAATATTTTATATAGTACATTTATATTATTTTATATCATGTTTTTAGACCAGCGTACACCAAACCTTGCCACCAGTGGTAAAAAATATTTTTAGAATTTAGAGTTAGAAAACTGCTGCAGCGAGAGGTTCAGTGTTCTCGTTGTTTGGAAGTAAATTTTCAGTTATAAAAAAACTTGAAAGTAACTTATTAAAAGAAAAATGTTCACATGTACATGTCATACATTTTTTAAGCACTAACTGCGATAACTGTTTTGCCTTGCCAAAACAATTCCGTCCATTTTCAGACGTACAGTTTTTCAGTACATACTGTTACATTACATAATCTTAGCAAATCATATGTTTACCTATGCAATGCTAAAACATGTCGATAAATGCATAGTTTTGCAAAATTTGCATACAACTAATTGAATTGGCGTAAAACTTTGCTAATTATGCAGAAAATATTTCTATAACATGACCTGCAAAGTATAATATTTTGCATATAAGCAGTATTTACAAACATTCAGTTCGTCATACATCCGATATCTACTGTATTTCGAAACAGCGGACAGACACTAAAATTTTATTCAAATTTTTAGTACCAAAAATGCATTTCTTTCAAAGTTCGAGATGACAACATTGAAGTGTTAACACTCTTCGCATGCATTAACGGTGGGTTTCTATAACGGGAGGTATCATTCCAGTATAATCCGAGAGGTATAATTATACAACCCGTCAGATTTTTAAATTATTTGGTAAAAACATTTCATATAAATTTCGAAAAGTTTCCAGATTTGTAGGGGTTTATTTCTTTTAATTTGTTTTTTCTGGCACAGTTATTTTTATACATGATCATCGACGCAGATCGAGGTACATGGCTAGATCTTCTCGACTTAATATGAAATACTGTGCTTCCTTCCCTATACAAAGCCATCGACTACTTATGGCCGTATGACACACGAATACAATCTGCAAATTTTTTCCCCTTCATTGCTGTTAGAGCAGATCAGCAAATAGACTGAGCAAAAATTCTACAGGTGCGAGAGGTTGAAATATAGTTTCATCAAAAAGTGAAACGAAAACCAAGAAATAGTGTATTATCTATGTTTTTATGGTGTTTTCAATTATTTCTCCATTCGGTCACTCTTTACACAAAAAGTAAATTAGTGCACAATAAAACTAGAAAAAAGAGCAACAATGAATAATGCAAAGACTATCACTTTGGCATGTCATGCGTAAATGGTGAATATACTCAATGCGAATCGATGCTGATTGTATTCGTGTGTCATACGGCCATTATTAATTTTTAAAAAGTCAATCAGATTTATATAGGTTAAAATATATGGTTAAAATATATGATAAAATATACTTTGCCTAAATATTTTATATAGTACATTTATATTATTTTATATCATGTTTTTAAACTAGCGTACCATACCTTGCCACCAGTGGTAAAGAATATTTTTAGAATTTAGAGTTAGAGTACTGCTGAAGCAAGAGGTTGTTGCTACAGTGTTCTCGATGTTTGGAAGTAAATTTTCAGTTATAAAAAAACTTGAAATGTACATGTCATACATTTTTAAAGCACTAACTGCGATAACTGTTTTGCCTTGCCAAAACAATTCCGTCCATTTTCAGACGGACAGTTTTTCAAAGATGTATGTTTTTTAATGCTTAAATGTTTTGGCGTTGATAGCAAATAATTAATAGAGCTATTTCATAACGATTCATTGTCTTCACGTACAAGTAGACAACCGACATAAATGACATTAGTCAATTTGCAATAGGCCTTAAGAAAATTGCTGAAAACTTTAACCCTGTTGAGAAAATGTTTGTAGAAACTCTTGATAAAGCAGTCCAGAGTATAAATGTAGTTATTCTATTGGAAAACGTTAGGTGTTCAAAAGAAAATCCATAAAAAATCAACAAGATTATTGCAAATATTGTATTTTTTATTCTATTGAAAGTTTGTAACGCATTATAGTAGGCATCGTAGACTCCAGAATGTATATATATTCTTAGTCAGCTCGACGAGTCGATCTAGCCATGTCCGTCTGTCTAATTGTCTGTCTGGATGTTGTTGCTCATTTTTTGGGCACCAATTTTTCAGATATCCGGTTTTTAGTAGGTACGTAGAATTCATTATATTGCAGTTTAATAGAGTACGAAATTGACATGTTACGCCCACATTTTAGAGTAGCCACTATACAAACTACAATCCCACTTTTGACTTTTCGTATGAACATTTTTTTTATTAATGTCAATATCACTTTAAAAATAGATATGGTGGTTTCTAATGAACGGACTCAAGCCACCTCCACTTTAGCCATTTTGTACGGAAAACGTTTTTATTGCAGTCAATATATACGTGATATTTGAAATGTCGTGACACGTCCCTTACAGTGGTAGCCCATTTATTTTGTATTATTGTATATATGTTTTATAATACGATCTAATATATTTTGTGTATTAGAGCTTCGGTTCAACCGAAATAAACGTTGTTTCTTGTTTTAATTTTTTATTATTTGTATTTTTCATGAAGAAATTTAATTTATTGAAACACATAAATTTTGTAAGTGTAAACGACGAAGAGTTGCCCCAAACGCAAAATATGGTTGTATTATTTTGGCAGCCGAATAAGATTGTCTTGAAATTTTGTATACATACATATGTCAGAGTATGGAACTACCTAATATTTACTTTTTAACAATATTAAGAACTTTTAAATTACGGGACTTTAAATAAATTATTAACTATATAAATGTTCTAATTATATATTAATTTGAATTAAGTATTAAATACTTTGTATACATATTTTTTAATCCTTACTTTTATATTTTTCACACATATTATGTCAATAACATATTTAATTTTGATACGAATTTTTTCACACCCAGAGGGAGTCGTCACAGGCACCAGAAAGTATGTATATTCGTGATCATGTGTATCTCTCCATTTATATATGTGTCTGGTTCCAATAGTTTCTATCGATCGGGATCCCCGGTGGGTATTTAAAGGAAGTTCCCTTACAAACACACCGCCGCCGATTTGGAACACACGAAAGAGGTTTCAATGCCTCTATGCTAAACATTTGAAATTCTTGAAATTCAATGGGGTGGCTTTCTATCCACGTCGCTTCATATATATATTAATGGGCATGTTTCATCCACTTTTCGGGGTAGCCCCTAGTCAAACCCACATTCACGTTTATGTATTTTCAATACGATTTAAAATTTCGTGTGAATGGTATTACCAAAGTAAACGTGTTCTATTTCTGTTATTAAATTAAAATGATAAATGATATTAATACTGATAACAATATACATACTGGAATATATAGAAAAAAAAGCCAAAATGCAATTTTTTATATATATATGTATTATTATTATTTATTTTTGTTTCTAGTTCTGAATTTTATATATACATAACCGAATCTGTATAAATATATATTAATGTATATATATATATATATATATATATATATATATATATATATATATATATATATATATATATATATATATATATATATATATATATATATATATATATATCTCTCTCTCTCTCTCTCTCTCTCTCTCTCTCTCTCTCTCTCTCTCTCTCTCTCTCTCTCTCTCTCTCTCTCTCTCTCTCTCTCTCTCTCTCTCTCTCTCTCTCTCTCTCTCTCTCTCTCTCTCTCTCTAGAGAGAGAGCGAGAGCGAGAGCGAGAGCGAGAGCGAGAGCGAGCGCGAGCGCGAGCGCGAGCGCGAGCGAGCGCGCGAGCGCGAGCGAGCGCGAGCGAGCGAGCGAGCGAGCGAGCGAGCGAGCATCTCTCTCTCTCTCTCTCTCTCTCTCTCTCTCTCTCTCTCTCTCTCTCTCTCTCTCTCTCTCTATATATATATATATATATATATATATATATATATATATATATATATATATATATATTTATAAATATATATAAATATTAAGTCATACATAAATTATAAAATAGATGAGGAACTAATCGTTTGATAATTAAATACTATCTGGCACCAATATATGTTAGAGGGTATGTTGGCATGGCAAGAAACTCGCCGGATGCTATACAGTGCGCATATGGTTTACTCGACTCGATGGATTAGAAGGAAGATGGTGAGATCCGGAGGCGGAGTTTATCATTGTGAGATTGTTATAATAAGCTGCAGATGTATGAAGGTTTGCTACAGGCGTAGTCATCATGAGAAGAGGATGAGAAATTGGTAGATCATATAGCGCCCCGCCGTTTATTGAGGTGTTAACTCCAGTTGTAGTACAGTGCAGAAATGGTAAATGGGCAGCGGCAGTGATTGTATGGAGGGGTGGAAGCGGCCGCTGCTTTTGATCGTCGGTATAACTTAGTGGAGACGATGATGCTATCGCGCAAGTGGTAGGCGACGATTGGTTTCGCTCGTTAGTATCATTTGCAATTGTGTCAGTGATTTTGTTATTGATTCCAATTTCCACAACATTTATGCGATTATCGTTATCTTTCATACTTACTTCAGAGCTGGATATTGGCTTATCAGGTGTTATTAGGCTTTCAATTGTGAAAGATCGTTTAGGCCGATATCTGGTCATCATGACTCCGTCCAGTGTCATGTGCTGTATATTACTGCATGATGTTGTCATTGAAGATATGTCATTCTCCGGATGCGTCGTCGGTAGCAAAACATGCATAGTTTGAGAAGATGCAGATGCACTAGAATATTGACCTGGTGCAGTTTGTGAGAACGAGACTCGTTGAGATACTCGAGGTATGTAAATGGCCGGATCGTTGAATACTGTTGCGCGGGGTATTTCTATTGGCGGTACCCCTGATGCCGACAATCCATGAGTGGAACTTGCGGAAAAAAAAAATCTGTTAAGATTCGCAAGTGCCGCCAATTCTTCGTTGAGCATTTCCTTGTCATTTTTATGTAGTTTAAATCGCTTTCTTCTCCGAAGTAAACTGCCGTTTTCGAACATGTCGAACGCCTGCGGATGGAGAGCCCAGTAAGCGCCTTTACCTGGCCTGTCTGGACGTCGCGGTACTTTGATAAAGCAATCGTTGAAGCTAAGATTGTGACGCAATGAATTTTGCCACCGCTGTGTGTTTTTCCTATAATAGGGAAAACGATCTGTTATAAATTTATATATATCACTCAACGGAAGCATTTTTTCGGGTGAACTCCAGATGGCCATTGCTGTGAGTGATATATAGGAGTACGGAGGCTTCTGATCGCCATAAGACTCACGTGAGGGTCTTGGCATTATTCAAAAACCGTAAGCGTGGGAAAGTGCTTGCGTAATTGAATGTGAGCACTCATTCGATGACAAATTTTTAATTTCCAAATATCTGGATTATTTACAAATATATTTTTAATTCACTTGATTTCCAGTCAGTTCAATACACTTGCAAAATAACTCGATATCGCCTCGTATATTTTCAAAGTTCTTATTCGACACATTGCGACGGCGAAATCAATTTCGTGCAACCGAGCTACTGCGTCCGTAATAAACAGCGATAACAACACCGAATGAAGTCGCTCTCGAGTTTAAAAATAAGAGTCGAAAGAAGTCACACTAAATGATGTATGCGTAAAAATAAAAGAGCGTGCAAACGAGTGACGAGTGAAATGTGCGCGAAGTGGAATCAAATGTACATATGGAATAAAATCGCAGTCACAGACCAACAGACGACGCTTGTCTACAGAGAAACGAAATGAGCAACCCCAAGAACTAAACATACGGTAAACGCAGCACATACAGCCAACCACAATCAAAACATAATCACTCACTTCAAATCCCCACCGATTCTTCTGCTGCCACTATCAGACTCGGCCCACTTCCCCTCCAATTCTATTTGATTCGCTGGTGATGACTGTGGCGGCGAAGACGGGGATGATGAATACGACGTTAATGTCGAAGAGAAGCCACCAACCCAGTTCAATCCCTTCACAATAAATGGCGGAATATCAAAGGTACAGATATTATATATGTATGTACAAGTATGTATGTACAAACGTACGAAGAATGAAACCACCACGAGCTATATATGTTTGTATGTATTAAATTGACTGAATGAATGAATTGCCGAGCAAAAGACCATCCGAACAAAACAAAATAACAGCGGTGAGTAAAAATACTGAAAAAGTCGATTTGCCGACGAGCAAACGAGAGAGAGGTGTTGAAAATGAAAATTACAGCCACTTTAGCGATTTACTGATTTTACGTTTTCATAATCTTGTTAGTTAATTTGGTTTTGCGCGGCTTTGGTCATTTTGAGAGAGTAGCAATAAGATATGTTGGGACGCGCAGTCGAGACTAAGTGCTGCTGCAGCAGCCTCGAGCATTAGTCGACTTGTCTGTCTTATTTGAAGTACCCGCAATGGAAAGCCTGATTAGAGCGATTTACTTTTCTGTCTATAAGACACATACAAACTAGTACATACATATGTGGTTCTACCTTTTCATTCGTGCTACCGAAGTTTTACACATGCTTCAATAAAGATTATTGTTGACATTTTTGTATATATTTTCACTCGAAAAATTTTAATTATTCTAAATGAAGAATAAAAATATTTGGTCTTATGTAATCGATCGGTTTAACGAATAGTTAGTCAGTGCTAAATTTTTAAGTACGAATAATACATTATGTTTGATATAGGAATCTGAAGTGTGCTAGATAGATATTATAGGGCGGTACTTATAATAAACTTCCTTTTTAAATTTGCTGTTTAAGGCATTAAAAATAATAAAATGGTTAACTAAGTGCGTGAAATGTATGTAACTGGCATTAAGAGGCGATTATGCTATTTTTTTATACATAAAGTGTGAATTGTATTTTAATTTAGTCACAATGTTTGCGACGCGTTGAAGGAAGCATGAAAAACGAGTCGATCTGGCCATGACCGTCAGTCTGTATGGCTGTGCGTTCATGCAAGCCCTATTTCTTCTATGAAGAATTTTAATGATTTGTATACACTGCAATCAAACGGTAAAAGGTTAGATTAAGTTTGTGAAGAAGTTAAAAGTTTATATTAAGTTTGTGAAAATTTTATCTTTTTACATTTATTTAATTCTACCTAATATTAAATCAAATTCTAATAAAATATCCCACACATGATATACCAGTAAAGAATGTAATCTATGGTTCATATAAGAAGCCTTAAACAAGGTGCAGGGTATCTAGAAGTCGAACACACTCATTCTTGTTTAAATTTCACTCGGTATGTCTGTTTTTTGTCCGTGCTAAAATCCCAAACGACGGAACCGATTTTGATGAGACTTTCAATGGCACGTAGAGGACGTTTTAGAGAGCAATTTTATTATTTATATAACTGGAAACTTTGGTGGGCCACGTTCCCATGTAATAGAAAAAAAAATTTGGCACATTTCGTTGATTCCTTGATAGTGATTCAATCCTATTATAGGAAAATACATAATTAAATAAATAGTATCAAATGCTTTTTAGAAGGTTTCTAGAAATAATTTCTTGACAATTCACAACTAACCATACATGCCTATTAATGATTAAACTCAGACGATTTTGGCACAAATTTATCGCTAAGGAGCTCCATATGAAATTGTTATGCTAGCCATCGTTTTTATTCGCCTTGTATGACTCTAGAAGTTTTCTGGAGTTTATTTATCCTTTTCAACAAGCACTTTACTTACACTTAAGCTGCAATGCATTTACACCTAGCTGAAATTGTAGCTAAACGTTTCACAAAGAACACTATTGAAAACTCAATGACTAATAATCAAAAGAAAAAGACGATTTTTGTTAGTATCAGATATCACTGAAATTTCGACTCTAAATTCATTTCGTAGCAATAAACAATTTAGAGCTGGTACTAAAAGGCCTGGGATATTTATGTAATCTTTGATGACCTAGTCGTGTGAATATCCAAAAATTGAAGTGATTACCATTTTGTTAATGAATTTTAAAAAATCAAGAAGAAAAACATAAACAAATCAAATAACTTTGCATGTCGCTAAATATTTGTACGTTTATTCAATTTTCTTCTAGGTTTTTTTTTACATATCTTTTTGACAATTAAATCAAATCAAAATCAAAATGAAATAAGAGGTTTTTATTCGCCTTGTATGACTCTAAATTTAATATCGTCTTTTTCGAAAAGTCAATACTAAATTTTTTTTAGTACGAAAATCGACTTGGTGTCGACTTTTTCAGATAAAGTCGACTTCAAATTTTTTATTAGCACATGTGAAGAGCGTAACAATGAAAACCTTATCCTTTATAAATTTTTAAACAATAAATTATTTAGCATATTCCCAATGTTGTCTAATCGTTTTAACATATGTAAATTTCAAAACAAGTAATAACGAATTTTGAGAGTTTTTTGAGAGTCCAAGTCGACTCAACTTTTTGCGTCTTAACCTATAAAAATTTTAGCTTTGGTAGTACTAGTAGAAACATTGGTATTTTTGTCGTTTATTGAATTTGATTACACAGACTTTACGAATAGCAAACCATTTTTGACCACTTTACGAATTGCTTTTATTACTTTCGTTTCTGTGTCAAGTTATCAAATATGTACCTGTCATAACAGCGTGCATAATTTTCATTGCAAAACGTGTTAGTAGGAAAAGAAATTAACTTAGTCCCAATAATGTTTCCCGTGAATATGAGTGGTATAGTCTCATGTTTCACATAAATGTTCGATAAATAAGTAACAATGGAGTTTATACCCTAGTCCCTTTGTGTACAGGGTATAACAAGATGAAACAAAAATTAGAGAAATCTCTAATTTCGGTAGTTTTTAAATTTTTGAAAGGATGCATAGATTTAACAATTTTGTAATACATATTTTACGATACAACAAAAACATTTAACACACTGGCTATTTTGCAGTCGGCCTTTCAATAAAACACTAATACAAATAAAAACTGAACCGGTTTCGCCCGAATCTAAGGAATTTCTTTACCACTTTTCATACATTTTTTTTTTTTTAATATCTATACAAAATTTGGTATGAATTGGACAACTATCTGTATCATTCAAAAAACACCTGGAACTTAATTTTCTCGTGCATATGCGCGCATGTCCCGTTAGAGAAATGTTCAATCTAGCAGAAATATATTTATTTTTGAAAAAAAAACATTTTTTTTTCTGGAAGCATAAATTTTTTTTATAATTAAATATGTATTACACAAATAAAAACTACTTCAAAAATACCTCTTTTTTTCTAAATATAAATATTTTTTTCTGCAATTGTAGCTATCTCTGCTCGGTATCTCATGAGGCATAATCTGATGTCTTCCTGTACGTCTTTATTTAAAATAAGAATGTGTTTATCTATTAGTTCATCCTTTTTGGAAGAGAAAACTGAACCTTTTGATAGTATCGTAATGAATGGGTCCGATGAAATAAAAAGTGTATGAGCCAAGTCTTCCATCGTGTTTTTACACGAATTTTTTCGAGTGTGGTGTAAGCGAAATTTTCTCAGATCTTTATTTTTGGCCCTTACCTATCGGAAGGGCAACATGTTTTATAATTTCTGCACCGTGTATTAGAATTTTATGGACAGATGTAGGCATATAAAACCATGGATACAAGTCTATAAATATCGTTGCTATTTGACATGCATACTGTTGAAAGGCTTCTATATCAATTTCATATCCAGATGCTAGTGTTAGATTTCGCTAAATCGATAAATTAATACAGAGCTTACTAAAGTTATTTTGGCAGCCAATTTTGGTTCTTGGAAAAATTTTCTCGCTGAGTTGCCGTTATTAGTATTGCCTGAGCCAGGCTTGGGAATTTCAACCAATATGCCAATTTCAATCCGCAAATTCTCTTGTATTTCCTGTCTTCTAATATCTACAGCTGCTTTATCTGCACTGCGAACTTGCTAATTTTTAATTATAATTCTATGGCTAATATGCAGAATGCAATCAAGGAAACGAATCCAAGCGTGTAGACTTAATAAGCCATACTCATACAGGTTTTCTTTGCACGGCAAATTTTTAATAGCATTGAGATCGTTCTTTTTTTTTGGTATTGTACCACATATTCCACATACTAGGGAAAATGATTTTACCAGAACACTGAATACTTTTTCATCTATCATGGTCATATGAAACTGATGACGTACTTCATATTTTTCCAGTCTCGTTGGCTGTATTTCGGCTATTTGACTTTTAAAATTGTTCACCTCATCACGTACCAAATCTGATGTTTCTTTTAGACAAAGCAATTTAATGGCCTGCTATAGGGAGTGGATGAAGGTTTCATATTTTTCCAGAGTATTGTTGATTCAAAAACTATTTGTAATGGTACCAAGCACACCGAAAACATATGTGATCAATCAACATATGTTTTCGGCATTTAAATCATTACAATTTTGACGATAAGCACGGCCACTACTCCCATCACAACCCCATTTGTATATAGCAGTTATCTTTGGACTTTTGTTATTCTATGTAGTTAGAAAATCTTTGGAATGCTCATTATATATTCTGGCCACTGTGTGATCAATAGCGCTTTGTAAAGGTACCTCGAATGAATGATCAGTAACTTCTATCCTAGGATAGCACAGTGTTTTTGCAGACCGCAGAACATCATACGTCGGAAACATATTTGCATTCCGCTGTTTGGTACCACTCTGCATTTCCACCTAAGCCTTCTTTGTGTAACCACCATCAATATATAAGGCTAAGGCTTCCTCTGCTGTGTTGGTTATCATCGGATTATTTTTTTGGGCAAACTTTCATCGGAGTTTAATAAAGATATCATCTTAGATGCACTTCGCTTGCCAGAATTGTACAAACTAGTACTTCGCATGAAATTTCTTTGACGATGTCCGAAGCTTTTTTTTTTTTGTTTTGCTTTTCATGACTATCGTTAAAATTAAGTTCGGGGAGTCCAGCATTTGAGCTCAGGTCCACCAATATAAGCTCATCATCTAACAATTCCTTGTTGCTTATTTAAAAATTCTTACGAATTCGAATTCTCTCCATTTCAACGCCAATTTTTTGGTGAAATTTTTTATTTTCACAGCTATTTTAGCGCATTCACTATCTTCAAATTTATTTTTATCAATAATATTGCTGTAGATGTATGTCTCCAGAAAGTTTTTTGGAAGCATCATTTTCCATATGCCATACTGTAAAAAGTACTCGCTTGGACACTGACATTGAAGCTAAAAAAATTAATTTAAAAATAATATGCGGAAATATGCAGATCATCTTGGACATTTTCCCAGCGCATAATATTGACTAATTTAAAAAAAAAAAAAACATTGATACCGAACCCGAACGAACCTCAAAAGTTCAGATCTCCGAAAGTTGAGTTTGAAAAGATTTTATAGTGTAGTGTTTGTAAACATTATAGCACTACAATGAATATTGAATTTTGAGACGAAACATAATCACAGGTCACAAACACTTATTTTGTTATTAATTGCATACCTTTTTCTGTATATAATAGCACAAAGTTGAATTGCAATGTAATAAAACGAAATTGGATGCAAATTTCAGCACTTGGTCAAAATTGGCGGGAAAGCGGTTGGCAACAGCTGGTGGAACATTAGGTGCTCACCAAAATTATTTCTCAGTAAAGCTTGCTGAAACCAAATGTCGCCGATATAATGGGCATCAATTTCAGGCAACAAAAAGTCCGTTATCATTGTGCGGTAGCTTTCGCAAATGACGACTATGTTCTAATCTGATGTATAATATTATAATGTTTCATCAAAATCCGCCCAGTAGTTTTTGTATAAAGAATAATGGACCAAATGAAAAAAAAATAAGTATGTTTCTTTGCTCAGCACAATCAAATTACTGTAACGTTACTATCGTTTTAAAATTGAATTTAATAGTTTGTAGAAAGCAAAAATTTGGAGGCAAATATGCACGCAGATTTTGGATCATACGTTCACAATACGGCTATATACTTAGATTTAATGCCAAAATTGATTGAGTTCACCTTTTATATGTAGTGGACAAATTTTAAAACAACTATTATTATACAATCCAGACATACGGAGGTGTCACAGAAATCTCTAGACAAAATTCCGTGATTTGAATTTCACAGAGAAATTTCTCATAGATTTCATTCAATGGAGTGTCGAAGGCACATACGTCTTTTGTGCTGCGCAGAGTTGTCGTAGATTACAAAAATAGATTAGAGACTATGTACATAAAATTTATTTCAGATTTACTTGGAGAATATTGTGAAGTCTATATTTGGTGTGATGTGTCTGAATTACTTATTTTGTTAATATATTTATTTTAGAAAATACCAAAAACTAAATTATGATACATGTTGCGAGAAAAAATTAATTTTATATTGGCAACTCCGATGTTATAAAATATATGTATCTGTCATTGTTGTTGCGTAAACCGACTTAGTCGGTTTTCAGGAAATAAATACACATTTTTATAAATTTAAATTAAATAAAATGTGCTAAACGTTTAAATCTTAAGACACAGTTACGAAGAAAATACATTGCACTAGCACATAAACAAGGTTTTACCTTATGATTTGAAGAGTTTATATATGCAATCAACAATTTCACCTAGCAAAAGGCTGGAGATTTCAAATGGTCTAAAAAAGATTTCTGTGACACATACGAAATTGATTTAAGTCGGAATTGGGGTGAAAAAGATATCTGTGACACCCCAGATAGTGTGAAATGGTATTATTAGTTGGTTTGAATGTTTGTAACGTTATACAATACTTTCCAAGCATGTTTTGTTGCATTCTTCCAAAGAACGGCTCTCTTTCTCTCTTACATGCTTGGAAAGTATGCAAAGTTTGTATGGGGCTATTCGAGCGGGTATTGACTTAAATAAAAAGTTTTCTTATAAAAACACAAAAGTGTCCGGTGGATTTGTGCGGGGGATACCCAAAAGGTGGGTGTGGTATATGCATATTCTATAAACTTCAGACCAATAGGAGCTAAATACCGTCTTTCAGCCAGATATCTAAAAAGTTTATGCCCAAAAAATGCGCAACAACTATCAAAAGGATAGGTGGACAGATAGACAGTTATATTCAGTTCGACTCCTCTGGACGAGCTGATGAAGAATATTAATACTTTATGTGGTCTACGATGCCTCCTTTCATGCATTAAAATGGTATAAAATTAATGGTATAAAAACAACCACTGTTATCTATAGAACTTTGGGATGTTTGGAATGCAACATGAAATATATTTTTCTTTGATACCAACTTATTCAAATATTAAAACATACACACTAAAATAAAAACAAGAAAAAACGTTAACTTCGGTAGGACCGAAGTTTTAATACTATTCACATGAAATTTCAAACTTAGCAGGTGTAAAATAAAAATACTTATTTGTAAAATTTTGCAACATGAACGTGGAATGTAAGTTAGGAGTCTACCCCTAAAAGTAGGCAAACACGCTCCTTGATAATTATGCGAAGCGTCTGTCCATATGAAGCCAACATGTTAAGTTGATTTTGCCTGAAATTATAAGTTATTTACTGAAAAATCACAAAACTCGGGTTGGTTTTGTATGTGATTGCTCCCAAAATGGAGAAATTACATCCATTTTTCTATATGTGTGGCGTTCGTCTATAACAAGTCACTATATTAAATTGTAAGTTGATATTTACTGTAACAATAAAGTTTTCATATAAAATTCCAGATGTGGGCAATACGTTTCTATGGGGCTATCACAAAAAGTGCTACATTTTGATACTGTATTATACTGCAATAAACAGGAGTCTATGTGCCAAATGTCAACGAGATTTCTAAAAAATTGATACCCAAAAAATGAGCAAAAAATCCAACCGGACAGACAGGCGGACATGGCTAGATCGACTCGTCGAGTCGAGCAAAAATATATATTCTTTATGGGGTCTACGATGCCTCCTTTAATGCGTTACAAACTTTTAGACAAACTAATAATACTATTCTAACTCTATGTAAATAGTATACTAAAACCATAATATGTTGTTAAAATATCAAAAAGAAAATAGGAGCTAAATACCGTCTTTCAGCCAGATATCTAAAAAGTTTATGCCCACAAAATGCGCAACAACTATCAAAAGGATAGGTGGACAGATAGACAGTTATATTCAGTTCGACTCCTCTGGACGAGCTGATGAAGAATATTAATACTTTATGTGGTCTACGATGCCTCCTTTAATGCATTCTCTCCAGTGAAAGACACCAAATGCTAGCAGAAATAAAAGTCAACGAAGCATAATGCTTGAATTCAAAATATAATTATAATTTAAGAAAACTAAAAAAACACGTTTTAATAGTGATGCAATCTAAGAAATAAAAAATAATTTTGAGTAAGTTTAAAATGAGAATGAAGCGATGGACAGAAAATTAACTTTAACAGAAAGTTTCCGTTACATAGATATTATAGAAATATAGATAATGAATAGATAGATAGATAGATAATAATAGAATAGATAGATAGATAGATAGATAGATAGATAGATAGATAGATAGATAGATCAGATAGATAGATAGATAGATAGATAGATAGATAATGAATAGATAGATAGATAGATAGATAGATAGATAGATAGATAGATAGATAGATAGATAGATAATGATAGATAGATAGTAATAGATAGATAGATAGATAGATAGATAGATAGATAGATAGATAGATAGATAGATAGATGATGATAGATAGATAGATAGATAGATAGATAGATAGATAGATAGATAGATAGATAGATAGATAGATAGATAGATAGATAGATAGATAGATAGATAGATAGATAGATAGATAGATAGATAGATAGATAGATAGATAGATAGATAGATAGATAGATAGATAGATAGATAGATAGATAGATAGATAGATAGATAGATAGATAGATAGATAGATAGATAGATAGATAGATAGATAGATAGATAGATAGATAGATAGATAGATAGATAGATAGATAGATAGATAGATAGATAGATAGATAGATAGATAGATAGATAGATAGATAGATAGATAGATAGATAGATAGATAGATAGATAGATAGATAGATAGATAGATAGATAGATAGATAGATAGATAGATAGATAGATAGATAGATAGATAGATAGATAGATAGATAGATAGATAGATAGATAGATAGATAGATAGATAGATAGATAGATAGATAGATAGATAGATAGATAGATAGATAGATAGATAGATAGATAGATAGATAGATAGATAGATAGATAGATAGATAGATAGATAGATAGATAGATAGATAGATAGATAGATAGATAGATAGATAGATAGATAGATAGATAGATAGATAGATAGATAGATAGATAGATAGATAGATAGATAGATAGATAGATAGATAGATAGATAGATAGATAGATAGATAGATAGATAGATAGATAGATAGATAGATAGATAGATAGATAGATAGATAGATAGATAGATAGATAGATAGATAGATAGATAGATAGATAGATAGATAGATAGATAGATAGATAGATAGATAGATAGATAGATAGATAGATAGATAGATAGATAGATAGATAGATAGATAGATAGATAGATAGATAGATAGATAGATAGATAGATAGATAGATAGATAGATAGATAGATAGATAGATAGATAGATAGATAGATAGATAGATAGATAGATAGATAGATAGATAGATAGATAGATAGATAGATAGATAGATAGATAGATAGATAGATAGATAGATAGATAGATAGATAGATAGATAGATAGATAGATAGATAGATAGATAGATAGATAGATAGATAGATAGATAGATAGATAGATAGATAGATAGATAGATAGATAGATAGATAGATAGATAGATAGATAGATAGATAGATAGATAGATAGATAGATACAGGTCAAGCTAATAAAAGCGTGTTAAAAAGTGTTTAAATAGCTTTATTAAATATAAAGTACTTGAACTACAATATATCAGTAGAGTATGCTACTCGATATTGTAAATATCAGTGATGGAGTACCATAGGTTTCTTACTAGTGACACTGCGATTCACGGCGTATAAGTAATATATCATATCATATCGGCGTATCAGTAATATATCATGAATTTTTTGCTGCTAACACTACATGCATGATATATTACTGACATGCCGAGTATCCAAAGTTTATGGAGTGACATGCCACGCTCACTTTTTTGGGTAGCCCTCATACAAACCCACCTCCTACTTTTGTGATTTTGTATGAAAAACTTTTTTATTTAAGTCAAAATCAACTTGGCATGTGCTGCCTAATTTTTGAGGTTGCTCCCATACAAATCCATCGCACACTATTGTGCTTCTGTAAGAAAAATTTCTTTTGTTGAGTCAATATTAGCTTGACTTTTATGTGGAGGCTTTTTATTGACGGTCGCTTTACACACATATTAGTGTGTGTCATGTGTCATTGTTACTTTTTGGGGTGGCAAACCCAATACCCATGCAAATATTTTACAATATGATTTAAATTTTCGATTCAACTAAATTTGCATATATATTTTCTAAACACATGATACGCCTTAGATATAGGGATCCTATGGTTTTCCATATCGATTGGCCGCCAGAATCACCGAAAACCGGTTTGACTCCCATAAAAAAAATCCAGACGTAAACTTGCAAAACGCCGAAACACGTACGTTTCTTTTTACCCCCTTTACCATATTTCGCTAACAGAACTTTGTTACTAGTAAGTCTGTATTTGGATTGTGAACCCGCGAGTGCTATGGATGACCAAATTTCTTTCATAAAATTACATTTTATGAATGAAATTTTGAGACTTTAAGGCGAAAGCGTTTTGAGCAGCACTTCGATTGATTTGAAAACAGCAAGTCGCTCTTTTTAACTCTGTAACTGCATAAACTCTTATAACCTTATAACCTTCTCTTTATAACCTTCCCAAAAAAAATCCAGCGAATATGTTGTGAATTGTTTCACCTTCTCCTATTTATATATATGTATATATATTGCGAAAAATTCTGTTTTTGTACTCTACGTCCAAAGGGACAAGGGTAAATTTATATTATAAGCCGAAGGTGGCCATACGCAGATCGAGTTTCTTAATTCGACACAATACGACTAAGGCTGCATGACCGAAAAAAAAATTTTCTTTTCTTTGTGAATCTTGTTTTTGTTTTTAATTAGCTTATTTATTTTTAATTTTTTGTTCATTAAATTAAACAAATTTTCAAACATGTACATCTGCTTCCTGTGTCAGGCCCAAAGTCATGCACAAAAGAGATATAGAGAGAATTGGATAATTTTAGATAAGCAAATAGACGAAATTAAGCTTCACCGTTGACTTAACAAACAAGCACAAATCTATTTTTAGAATTTAGTTTGCGATAAGAATTGGTAGTCGCAGCATCGCCAACATCGTATGCATATCTTCAGTTGTTTCTTGTTGTCAGCTGGGAATTGATTACGATGGGCCGCAAACGCGATTTGATTCTCCGCGATTTTTTTAATTTCGATCCAAATGAAAACGTGTCGGTGTGCAAATTATATAAACGTTCTATCAAAGGAACCTACTCTTCCAACTTAAAGAGACATTTGCAGGAGAATCATGTAAATGAATATAATTGCAAGATGGACCATTGACTTTCAATGAGGAAAAGAAAAAAAAATTTTCCGGTATGTTTTCTTCAACTGAAATAACAGACGCATGCACTTGGTCACAGAGGAGACAGTGCCATTCAAGTTTTTGGATTCCGCTCCTTTCAAAAAGTTGACAGAGTAAATCTTCCGCGGATATTATCGAGAGATACACTATATCTTCAGACAATGGGAAGAATCTTGTGACAGCAGTAGAATGCTTGAATGACGATTCTGACATTGCACTCCAAGAAGATCTTAAAAATAAGGATTTATTGAAATATGTACGCATTTTTCAATAACTTAAATCCGATGTGCTGCTCACTCGATGCAATTAGCAGTAAAAGATTTTTTGAGGGATGATAGACGGGAAACCATTGCTGCCTGTTACATGCTTTTGCACTAAGTAATTATACTACTGTATCCTTTGGGTAAGGGGCATGATAACTTTATGGCTATATATGATACATCAATAGAAAAGTAATGAAGTGTAGATCAAATATATAGGCCTACTTATGAATTTATTTACTATGAATTATTTATGGGCCCTCCCGATCAAAAAATATTTCAATTCAATTTTTTGCAAATTGCAAATAAGTTATGGTATAACTTTTAAATAAAATTGTAAAATAAGTTTTATTTTCAATTTTTATTTTAAAAATTAAAACTAAAAGTTAATTTTCAATATTTTTATAAAAATCAGAAAATAACTCTTATTTCATGATTTTCCCAATAAAACTTACGATTAAAATCGTTACGATCCCTGCTCTCCAGAAAATGACATCAGCATACCACTGCGGTCTCACGCAGTATTGCCATACTCGTTACAAGTTGTAGTGAAGATGGCACTTGATCAATCATGGGAAGGACTAAGTGAAAACTAGATGATCCAGTAAATTTTTGGAATCGGAAATGAAATCGGCAATAGTTGACACTAAAATAAATTCAAAACCGGTGACTTCCTGAAATAATATTTTCCCGCCTTAATTCATAAGATTTTTTTAAGGAATACTTCTTCTGTTATGGAAGTCCTACGATTGAGACTGTATCCAACTCTCTCCTCTTGTTTTTTATGCCATTTTAAGCTAATCGTCTCCAGAAAATGGGACCAAACAGAAGATATTCCAGAAACAGATTGCGGTTTCCTGTAATATGGAATTAGTACCAAAGAATCCTGAGAAGGATAATGTTTACATATAATGGGTTTTTGGAGTGGGCGCTGCAATCAACAATATTTGGCACTAGAATATATACAAATCAGGTGGCTACCAAAATTACCATGTTCCCGCCTCAATTCTCAAGTTTGTTTAAGGAATACTTCTTCTGTTGCGGGAGCTCAATGATTGAAACTATATTCAACTTTCCCCATTGTCTTTTATGTAATTTTAAGCCAATCCTCTCCATATATATTTAAAGAAACACATGGTGTTGTCAAAATTCTGCTTTGTAATGCCACTTTATGGAGAGGATTGGCTTAAAATGGTACAAGAAACCATTCGACAGTGTGAGAGATAGTTGGAATCATTGGGCTCCCATAACAAATGCGCTCCCTACAAAGATCTTGGGAGATGAATGAAAGTGTTGGTGTGATTATTAAAAAAGAAAATAGATAAAATGAGGTTTTTTTTTTTGATAACAGTGATCGTAGTAGTACTAGAAAACCATGCTCAAAAATCACTGACTAGCTCATCTCTAGTGTGAAGCGACTACCATATCGAATTTCAAGATGACATTGGCTTAAATAAATAAGTTTTGCATGCATCACAAAAGTGATCGGAGGGCTACCCCAAAATGTGGACGGGACACTCCCATTAGTATATGTATGTGAAGTGGCTGTCCATAAGAAGCCAAGGTATAAAATTTGAATCTGATATTGACTTAAAGAATGTTTTCATACAAAAAGGTATGGTGGATTTGTATGGGGGCCACCCCAACAAGTGGACGGGACACACTTATTTGTACGTTTATGTGATGGAGATGTGCATAAGAAGCCACCCTATTAAATTCTAAGCAAAAATTGACTTAGAATATTTTTTATACAAAAAGTCAAAAGTACGAGGATGTTTTGTATGGGGGCTACCACAAAGTGCGGTGGGATCACACCCATTGCGTAGCGTCCACCCATAAGAAGCCACCATTTTTGAATTGATATTGCCTACAGTAAAAAAGTCAAAAGTGGGCGGGTTGTTTGTATGGAGGCGAACTTAAAAAGTGGGCGTGGCATGTCAGTATGGATACTCTAGTTGACTGAAAAAAATAATAATTCTGGATACTATTTTACAGCTACAAATTTATCACTAAAAAATGCGCAATCAGTTGAGAACATCATATATGTCCGTATGTCTGTCCGTTTGAATTTTGATCTGCACTTTTTGAGCACCAATTTTTAAGATATCCGGTTGAAAGTTGATACATAGACTTATTTTTCCTACAGTTGAATAGAGTATCAAAATTGGCATGATACACCCACTTTTTAAGGTAGGCACCATACAAAATACAATCCCACTTTCGACTTTTTGTATGAAATTTTTTCTATTTCTGTCAATATCACTTTAAAAATTGACATATTGGATTTTTATGAAGAGACTCTTAATGGCTGTGATTCCCACCACTTATTGAGGTAGCCCCCATACAAACCACCCCCACTTTTGCCATTTTGTACGGGAATCGTTTTTGTTTTTTGTCAATATCTACATTAAATTTGAACGGGTAACATAAATATAGAGAGGCGTGACACGCACACTTTTAAGGGTAGCCTTCTTAGAAACTTACCGCGCAATTTTGGAATTTTGTCTACCTTTCTAAACATTAACTCAAAATTTAATATCGGAATCAGAAACGTAAATATAAGACCGTCTGAGGAAACCTTTACTAACTTTTGAGTTAGTAACGTCAAAGTGTATTGAACTCTAAAAATGAGAATTTCACTACAAGTATAAACCAAACAAACAAACAAATAAAATAAATATATTAAAATTAATTTAAAATATATTGTACGAAATGAGAATATCCGCGAATATAAGTTAAAATTTTTTAAATATGCCGCATTATGCAGTAAATCCACTGCGCAACGTCTACAAGAGGCTCTGAATCGCGCTTGTTTATCAAATCGCGAAGGGAAAATCAAGCGAGAACGCGCAATGCAGCCATAATCGCGAAAGTGCGAAATGATAATCCTGTTTATAGAAAAGAAGAATGCCAACGGAATGCAGCACAACTTTCTCAACGTCGCACAGTGAACAAATTAATTGAAGTTTTAAATTTTGGAATTGAGCCGATATTTTTTTATTATATCGATAGCAAATGCATCACTGCATTTTTTGCAGATTTTTTTTTATATTTTTACTTTTACTGTAGCATTGCTGTAAGCTTTCAAAGGCAACACATGTTACAACAAATGTAAAGTATTGTAATAGTACAAGTAAATAGTATTGTTAAAGATAAAAGTGGTGGTTTAAATAAGGGCTACCCAAAAAGTGTATGAAGCGATGTAGTAGATGTGTAAGATGCCGCCATATCGATATTGTTGTTGCCATAAGTTGATATTGACGTTTTCCATACAAATGCATAAAAGTGATATATGGGTTTATATGGAACTACCTCAAAAAGTGGGCGGAACACGCCCATTTGCATATGTATATGAAGCGGTTGTCCACTAAAATCCAACAAATCAAATTTGTAACTAATATTGATTTAAATGCTGAATTTTTTCATAAAAACACACAAAATTGCACGGTGGGTTTGTACAGGGACCACCCCAAAATGTGGGCGTGCTACGTCCATTAGTCTATTTATGTTAAGCGGCTGTCTATAAAATGACACCATATCGCATTTCAACCTAATATTGACTTTAATAAAGAAGTTTTTCTTACAAAAACACCAACAACCGTTATGTAAAGCGGCTGAAGATAAAAAGGCACCACATTGCATTGCAACCTAATATTGACTTTAATAAAGAAGTTTTCGTACAAAAAGACGGCAGTATTGGGCGGGCTCCACTCATTAATGTATTTGTCCAGTGGGCATGGGCGTGGAGGGTCAATCTTGACACTCTATGAAACTGCAATAAAAAGAAGTGTATATGCAAAAATTCTACTGGATAGCATTAAAATTGGTCATAACATACAGCCGGACAGACAGGCAGACGGACATGGCTAGCTCGACTCGATTCGTCGAGCTCATCAAGAATATATATATACTTTACGGGGTCTACGATGCCTCCTTTAATTTTTTTTTTTTTTGCTTACTTTTATTTATTGAATCTTCTCTTCTTAGAGATTTAATAATTTATAATAATTCTTAAATCTAATAACTATATACTAGCCCTCCTGTAGGAGGTCATAGTAGTTTCTACTTCCCTGATGATAAACGAAACTGGACTGGGAGGTCATTTCTTCTGAGTCTTGCGTTGGTACTTAACTGGGTAACACATTTTGAGAGTGGGTTCGGATGGGAGCTAAGTTTATCCACATAGTTGTGTTAGAGACGAGCTATTTCAGTTTTCACGGTGGGAATATTGAGATTATTGTGAATACAATTGTTTCGAATATACCAGGGAGCACCAGTGATAGTTCTTAGGATTTTCGATTGGGCTCTTTGAATGATTTCTACATTGCTTGCACTTGCATTGCCCCATAGTTGAGAGCCATATGTCCAAATGGGCTTTATTACAGAGAATTTATGAGCCAGTGCAGAGAGTTTGTTTTAGTTTGATTTGAGTTTTTTTGACTAATATATGTTTACGATAAGTGAGTCATCTTTCTAGGCGTATGCCTAGGTGTAGGACATCATTTGCCTGGGGAACAACACTTTTGTTTAGAGTTAGCGTATGGCAAGTGGCCCTATTGAGTGTGAATATTACGTGCTTACATTTTTGCTCGCTGACCTTGATTCGCCAGTTTACCCACCATTCCTCTAGATGTGACAGATGATCTTCCAAGCGCCTGGTTTCTACTACCGGGCATCAAGATCTACACAAAAAAGCTGTGTTATCTGCAAATGTTGTCGTTGTGAGCCTGTAATCTGTCGGAATGTCTGATGTGTACAGAACATATAACATAGGGCCGAGGACGCTGCCCTGGCGCACACCAGCTTTTATTTCCAAGTCAAGTGTAGTGAAGTAATTTTGCCTTACTGCAAATACTCTCTTACTGAGATAAGAGTCAATAACTTTGTGCGTGTTTTGGGGAAGTAGCGTATTAATTTTATACTTGAGTTCATCGAACCATACTCGATCGAATGCTTGAGCAACATCGAGGAAGATTGCAGTTCGAAGGCAGTTCGAATCTCAGAGGTGATGCGATTGACTTGCTCTATAGTGCCGTGCTTTTATCGGAATCCAAATTGATGAAAGGGAATTATGTTACGTGTGGACGGAACGATTTTAAGAAGAAACATTTTTTTCGAACAGTTTGGATAGGCAGGAATGTATGGCTAATGGGTCTATATGATGTCGCTAGTGTTTATCCTTTCCGGGTTTCGGTATCATTATTATAATGGATTTATTCCATTGTGCAGGAAAGTGGCCGTATTTCATTATCGCATTGAAAAGCAACGAAATGTACATTACATTCAATGAGCATTTTTGGTGAAATTAGATCATGCCCTGCTGCCTTATTTGGATTAAGATGGCTTTTTATTACATTTTTTACTTCGTGTATATGAACAGTCAAAGGCTCTGAATTGTCCATAGCTGGGTAAGATGGAAGAGCGAAACCATACGTTGGCGGATTTGTCTGAAGAACAGTTCTGAGATGTGCAGCAAAAACATTAGCTTTTTCTTCATCATTTCTCGTCCACTTTCCAGTATGATCTCTGATAGGTGTATCTACCTCGGCGGGTGGCTGAAGCGCTAGAGCGAGCTTTCCATAACGGAAATTTAGAGCTTGCCTCCTTTAATGCGTTACAAACTTTCAGACAAACTGATAATACCATTTCACACTATGTGTGAATGGTATAAAAATGTGTTGTGTATTGTACTTATTTGTGCTAGTGGTGACTCGTCGTTGAAGTAAGTGTTTTAGCTAGTGTGAAATTTCTTGCGATCTCTGATATTCCATGGAGTGAAAGTTTTATGCGTTCGGCTCAGTTCGTGATTGTTGTTATTTATTTTGTTAATATCGTATATTGTGAATGTCAAGTGTTCAAAATGAGTTGACAGTTTTTTTGTTGGGCACGCGTGTTAACCTTTATCGCTGTGGAAAAATAAGCGCTTCTCAAGCAGTTTTCATGATTGATTCACTACAAGAAGTGACAACAAAAATGCTTAAAGCAGTAGAGTCCGTTGAAGGATTACCGATTCCGTATACACCTGAGAAAGCATTAGCCCTTTTCTTTGATGGTGGCTTAAAGGCACGAAATGGTTATGTATAGTGGATATTAGTGGATATTTTAATGCATAGACCAAAACTAAAAAAATGAAAGTCGAAATTTTGGCTAGAATGGTGTCAACTCTATCTCATAATAGATCTACCTATTTAAATATACTTTTGTTTTGCAGCGTGAGTAACTTGAAAGTAAAGGTTGAAAATAAAACGTAAAATCATTTTTAAAAAAGAATGGAAGTATTAAATATTGTAAATAAAGGTATAATTATTTCTGATAATTTACAAGTTCTCAGCATGTTCTGATTATTTTATTAAATTAACGTAATATATGTGCCTATTTTAGTACTAATTTGTGTGTAAACTTAAATTTCACTTAGACTTTTAGTTGTGAAGTTAATCGAAGTTAACAATCAAACTTATTTTAAAATGTGTGTCAATATTTATTGATTATATGATGTAAGTTTCAGCTGCGAATTTGTGCGACTCGCTGAGTTATCTTGAACAGAACAAAGCGGCCTCACTATTTTTTGTGTCTTTTTTATACGCGCTTTTCTGTGCTGTGTGTTGTGATTATCGTCTTCGATTCTTTTGTGCCTTTCGTTGTGTTGTTTTGTGTTTGTCGTGTTAGTTTCTCTTGAGCATTTTGATTTCTTAGGTTATGTTTATAGTTTAAATTTTTTTTTTTTTTTTGTATTTTTCGTACAGGAGGTTTTTATGAATGCGAATTTAGCCGCATGTTTATATTCGATATGTGGTGTTCCGAGACCGGTGCAAATCCAGAGAAGATTAAAAGAATATTAGATATTTTGAAATTGAGAGTGAAGGCTATAGTAGGAGAAAAATATTTGGAGCAATTGGAAAAACGCGTTACTTACTGCTGCAAAAGGATTTCAATAATTTGGCGTGAATGCTCTCGAAAAAGATCATACGTTATGAGATTATATAATGAATGAAACTTGGTCAGCACACGAAGAGGCTTCTAAGACTGACATATACCAAATTTGGTTAAATTCTGATAAGAATCAATAAATTTTTGGTGTACAAAGAGTTAATTCCGGATTGGTCGGCTATATGGGAGCTATATGATATAGTGGTCCGATCTTGACGATTTTGACATATTGTCATCTAACTACAGATAGAAACCTATGACAAAAGTTACAGTTCGGTAGCTGCACTATAAGTATTTTTGGCCTCTGATTCCATACAAAACCGACCACTGTGCAATGGCGGATTCAGGAAACAATGGAAATACAGCCAGTTGGTTTTTCAAAAACCATATTGTCATCCCAGATAACTGGTGTAGATGTTACCGTCATCAAAAGATTCAGCACACTGCCTAGAAGTCCTATTTCTGAAAGCTCCTATTCAGAATATTGTTTTTTTATTTATCGTTAATTAATGTATTAATTGATTAATTTTATTTCAATTAAACAATTTTTTTTTTATTTTTTTTTTTTTTAAATTTAAAGCTCCTTAGTATGGTCGATGAAAATATTTGATATCAAGAAAACTTCATATAAAAAAACGTTGTCAAACGACAATGAAAAAATTTGAGCATGCACTATTTTTCATCGAGTACTCGGATAACAAAAAAGTTGGATACCGAAAACACTTTATATACTAAAAAAAAAGGTGACAAACAGTGTGACCCTTTGCATCTTCGTCAGAAAACCCCAAAGAAAAATCAAAATGTGTGGACTTTACACCTAATAAATATCTGATTTTAGTATTTCATGTTGATTTGGGAACACTGTTTTTCGTTTGTTTGACATAGCAGAAATAATTAACAATTTCATCATCAAAAATTTTCATCGATCTCAGTATTGGGCTTAATACTACAGTGATTTCCCTTTTTCTCAAGTTATTAATAAATCTGTGCCAGATTGACCATTTCGTTACTATGCACGTTACTATGCGATAGGAAGAATAGTTGCAAAACACTACGTAGATCTCACAACGCCGGGAAGTCGCAGTATATCGTGAATTGAAATGCATAAGCGATGCTGTCACCACACGCAATGACGGGAAAAATATTTTCTATTAGAAATTTAAAATTTCGTGTGAATAGTATTAATGCTTCGATTCAACCGAAGTTAACGTGTTTTATTGTTTCTTCATTTCTTTCTTCTTTTCCTGACAAACCCTGTTAGCAACATTTTTTGATAAGGTATTGACAAGGTATTAAACTATTAAAACATTTCTTCTTAGAAATATTCGCATCCCCATATACGTCTCGACTCTAAATTCATTTCGTATCAAAAAACATTTCAAAGCTTCTTCTACTATCGGGAGAACACAAAAACTATGAATGCCATAATGCTTTTAAAATGTAATTACAATTAAACGATAAAAAACGTTATCTTCGTTAGAACCGAAGCTTCAAAACTCTTCACACGCATTAGGCAAATTACAGCCAAGACCGTTTAGTTTATGAGAGCTATCACTAAAAGTAGACATGCCTTTTAGAATCTCTATATAGAATTTCAGGTTGATATTGACTCTAATGAAAAAGTTTTTGGCATCTCCGATGCTTCGATTAATGCGTTACAAACTCGGTAACAAAATTATAGTACTATTCATACTATGTGTGAAGAGTATAAACATTTAAGTATTTACTTTCTCTTGAAAAAAGAATAGTTCATTTAAAAAAAAATTATATAACATGTTATTTATTTGATATATGGTCTTTGGAACGATGGCAGTAGTGATTTATGTTGTTGTTGTTTTTTTGTATTTTCAAACATTTTAATATTGACCGGTACCGGTATACCGCAACTAAAATCCAAAAACCGTACCGAAACCGAATACTGCAATAAATTGGAAACGGTACAGAAAATTATACCAAAACACACATTTTGGTACGTACCGAAACTGGGACCAAACCCTAAATAAATTTCGGTTTTATTCCCTGTTTATTAGAACAAATTAGACTTTTTGTCGACTTTTTATGATAAAGTTGACTTTAAATTGTTTATTAGTAAGGCTGAACGAGACGTGCTGAAAAACAATAATATAAAAAAAAAAACGTAGAGTGAGCAGCACACCGATACATGCTCACCTTTTGCCGCTATTTTTCTGGGCGGACCTGATTTAAAGGCGAAGCGCTTTCAGTGATTTTTAATCAACAAAAATTAACAAAGAAAGCAAATTACCAACCGAATGATTAGTTTCCATTATCTGTGTATGTTGTTTTGTATTTGTCCTTTGAAGCAATTTGACGAAGCAATTCCGGCTTTGTTTTCTGTTATTTATAGAATTCAGCGCATGGATATTTCAAGTTACATTTGACGATCAGAATCGTACTTCAATGTTTCCAATTTGAAAAGTTTTCTTCAACGTTCAAGTTCTAGGCAACCATAAAATATATTCAACGAATGTATCCATTTCTTTGTATTCACAATTGCCGCTGCTGACAGATATATCCACCCAGCGTTTCAGATTCGAAACATAACCGTTGCTCGTACAGAAGCTCTTAATATATCTGAATTGCGTGTGCCAATTTGCAGCATTTTCATTGGCATTGTACAAATTGTATTCGACATCATTTCATTTTAGTGTTGCTATTGATAAATTTCAATTTCGAAGCGTTATAAAATAAAAGTATAGTTTTCTCAATATAAACGCAGTATTTTGTGAAAAAAGCGATATGCAGTTTTAAAGTCCAAAACAGTACAATACTACGAAAAACAGTATAGTAGATACGAACGCTAAGGGGCCGTTAAATTAATATGTAATGCAATTTTTACCTTTCTTGACTACTTGGTAACACTTTGTCACAGATTTGTAATTGAGAACCCTCGCCCCCCATTGCTTTACGTATAACTTGAACGGCTTTTTTCTATGCCAAATGGATCGGTCCTTACAGCACGTAAAGTGTATGAACAAATTAAAACTCTCGAGATCACAAAATCTAACAGAATAGTAAAAGCATTATCAATGATACTGAAGACTATTTCTGACGATGATTTATACAATAATATTATGCTACTCAACTCTGATAATGGATATACGCTGAGATAGTGATGATACCTTAAACTGGACAGCCGGAAAATCTGGTTGGTGGTTAACAATTGAGGTGTATTGACAAAATCGAGCACTGTAAAGAAACTATATGACAGATGGAGCTCACACTTCGCGTCAATATAAAGGACAGCTGTGCCAACTTAGTGACAAAACGAATTTTGACAACGCTTTTAAACGGCCTTTTTAAATTATCAATTCCCGGAACTGACACAATGAATATATTATGTATATATATATATTTCATACGTTTTTTTTAATTTTATAGTTTCGTATCGTAAATATGTACGTACGGGCCCGGGTTTTTTTTTCCAGATCTTGTTTTGTGTTCGGGCCAGACCTTATGAAGGAGACCCGTGCCCATCTCTAATCTCCACTATCCGTCCATTAGGACCAGAGACTCCACAAAACAGCGTATTGGGGCCGGTGCTCTGTACTATCTACACAGCAGGCATGTCTATACCATGTGACTATTGGCCAAAGGTTTACGTACAACAACCAACTAATCCTTCAACAAACGGTGCGACCGACCTGTCTGAGTTCACACTTGGATAGGGGTATAACATGGAGTAATCATATTACCACAAAAAGTCAATCAAGGGGTAAGATTTGCAAAATACACTGGCTATCGCACAGAAAGTGCCAGCTCAGCCTCTCAAACGAAATTCTCCTTTAAAAGAATATGATAGTGCTTATATGAACTAAAGGTCTTGAACTTTGGGGTACCGTGGCCAACACAAATCAAACAACTGTTCAGCATTCAGAATAAAATATTAAGACAAATTGCCGATGATCTTTGGTACATTCGAAATAATACTTTACGAGCATTTACACGGCCACCCAAATAATCTTGGATACACCGAAGGCTACATTCGCTGGACTTGCCATACAGCACACTTAATAAAGCTACAATCCACTTTTTTATACCATTCACACGTAGTGTGAACAGTTCCAGTAACATACGAAACCCGTTTTTCATCACCTAATTTCTTTTGTGGTACTAGTCGCGCAAAGCTTTTGATTCCTAAGCAACTCCTGGTGTCATTTGGAAACTGAAAATGAAGAAAAACATTCTCGAAATTAATTTGGCGCTTACAGAGTGAGTTTCATTTCACAACATAACATAATTTCATAGTGGCAACAAAGAGAGAATATAACTTATTATGAAATATTTTCATGAAAACCTCATTATATAAACGAGATATATGTAACATACGTTTTGACAGTTAAACAAAGCTACCCTGCATACAAATATGTTTTGTGCATTATATAAAAAAAACAAAGAAAACGAAGATTTAAATATTTTTAAATATAATAAAATGTGTTCATATATTTATTTTGGATGAATTTTGCCTTTTTGACATTGGGGATGGGACAGAGGATTATGAACGATTTTGCTGCGCCTGATATGATTGCAAAGATTTTATAATAAATTAAAAAAAACTTTTTGATCCAGCGGGTTGGATTCAACACCCTCGTCGTCAGGAATGGTACATAGTATGCTAGACAAATGTTTACTGGTGCAATATTAGCTATTATTATACAATATTAGCTATTATTGATTACATTCATCTATTTATGTAGTTGATCAGTGGCGACATAATTATCATTTAAATAGTAATAATAATTGATTTAATTCGAACATGTTCGATACAACATAATAAATGCAAAGCTATGGCTTCTAGAGGATTAATCACGGTCTTTTGATCCTTGTGTTGTTTTATAAAATTTCTTTACACAATCTTTCAGACGACATATAGACAGACACAGGCATAGCTAGAACGACTCGTCTTGTCGTGCTGATCACGAATATATATACTTTACGAGGTTCATTTAAGGCGTTGCAAACATTGCAACTAAATAATAACACTTCACCCTCTGTGTGAAAAGTATAATGACTGGCATTGTCAAATAAATTAATAGAAATAATCATTCGTGGCTATGCTTTGATTCTGTCTCTGTTACAATATATTTCTTCACAAGATTCTAAATGAATATATAGATAATAAATGAATTAGATGTACTTGGATAAATTCTACCAATAAATGTTTCACTCCTACCTCTCTGACCAATCTACCCTTTTGTTATATTATTCACACATAGTGTGAAATTGATATTATCTGATTGCCAGAATGTAACGCATTAAAGGATGCATCAAATATAAAGTATACAGCTCGAGATCAGCTCGAGTTTTCAAATTCGCTTTCAAATTCTATCAATTCGTAAATTTTATTTTTCATCATTTTCGATTTAGTCATGTAGACGCACATCCTTCCGTCTGTCGGAGTGGTTGTTTCGAAAGTAATTATAACAATAGAAGGCACGAAACTAGGGGTAAGAACTAATTAGCTATCGAACTAGAACAAGTTTTCTTAAAATTTCTCTCATCGCAATAGTTCAATCATAGTGGCAGACTATTTGCCTCCCACCATATGCAAGACAAAGGTTGGATTACTAAGTGCAGCAGTATACAAGTTGCATTTCCAAAATCAAGACACCAGATTTGTTATAGTAAAAATTTTCTTTTCGATTTTCTTACTAAAAACATTTAGTATTGACTTTTTCGAAAAAGTCTACTTTAAATTTAGTAACGTGTGAAATAGCTACTAAAATTTAAAAGCGGGGATATACTAAATTTGAACTTTTGTTTGATTTTGATTTGACTTAATTGTCAAGAAGATATGTGACAAAAAAAACTTTAAAGAAAATTGAATAAAACGTAAAAATGTTAGACGACGAACAAATTGCCTTATTGTATTTGTTGATTTATTTTTGTTTTCTTCTTGTCTTTTTACAATTCATTAAAAAATATATGAAGTTACATACATTTTAATATATTCAAAATAATACTCGACAAAGTTTACATAAAATTCAATAGTTGTAAAATGTTTATTGGTACGAAATGAGTGACTCTAAAGTTGTAGCTGTAACTAACAAAAGTCTACTTTTTCTTTTGATTATTAGTAAGGCTGATAGTTTAATCAATATTACATTTTGTCATTATGTTTATTTCTTTATTTTGAACATTAATAAGGTACATTAATAAGGACTGGTACAGCCGTGCATTCCCGAGTTCGATACACTCTGCCGTTTTTCATAAGCTAGTATTAATTTTTGTTCTTTAAACCTAAAAAATAATAAAAATTTAAAAGAAAAATTAAAAAAAAAAAAAAACATAATACAAAAAAAAAAAAAAATTTAAAACAAAATTGTTCCGGTTGGTTTACCTTGAAAAAAGTGATTTTTAAGGATATATTGTTGCGACCGTTGTGACCATGGCATCCAAAATGTTAAATGTACTTGACCTGCGTGCGAACCACACGAATGTTAAGATTGTATTTTTTGTCTCGGAGATCTTGATGTTCAATCATACGAACGGACACGCGTACAAGGTCAGATCGACGCCACTTTCGATGCTAATCAAGAATATATATACTGTATGGGGTCTGCCACGCCTCCTGATGCCTGTTACATGCATTTGCACAAACTTAGTATATATAGGGTGTCTCAGTTAGAGCGCCGGATTTGATCTTTAAATTAAAAACTTTTGTTTTTTGAAAATTTATGAAACTTTTATTGAAACATAAAGTAGACATCATGAGGTTATGTATGGAATAACACATCGGGTAAATGGCCACCTTGGATTTGCTGGCATATACGCGCTCTTTTCGTGCAATTTTCCATAACCGTTTTGCATACGTTTTGCATACAAAATCATCTTTAGTGACGAGGCTCATTTTCATCTCAATGGCTTCGTTAACACGCAAAATTGTCGCATTTGGGGGTCAGAAAATCCACGATTGATTTATGAGAAACAAATGCATCCACAGCGTGTCACTGTTTGGTGTGGATTTTGGGCTGGAGGCATCATCGGTCCATTTTTCTCATTTTTCAAAATGAGGCAGGTCAAACACAAACCGTGAATGATATTCGTTATCGTGAAATGTTAACCAGTTTCTTTTTGCCGAAACTTGAAGATATTGATGTTGAGGACATGTGGTTTCAACAAGACGGTGCCACATGCAAAACAGCACGAGAAACAGTTCAATTACTGCATCAGTCATTTCCGGGTCGTGTCCTCTCGCGTTTTGGTGACCAGAATTGGCAACCTAGAACATGTGATCTGACGCCTCTAGACTTTTTTCTTTGGGGTTTTTTGAAATCACATGTTTATGTGAATAAGCCCACGACACGTCAAGCATTGAAAAAAGAAATTACACGCTGCATCAATGAAATACCGCAACATTTATGCAAAACGGTTATGAAAAATATCAGGAAATGTGTTATTCCATACATAACCTCATGATGTCTACTTTATGTTTCAATAAAAGTTTCACAAATTATCAAAAAACAACAGTTTTTTATTTAAAAAACAAATCCGGCGTAAATCCTGAGACACCCCATACTTGGTATAATAAAATAAATATTTTTTTTTATAATAATTCACATCTTAAACTTATGCCCGGTTAGAGGATTGTATAGTTTGAGCGATCCATACCGCTTATCACTGGTTTTTCATCCGCAACTTAGCTGTTTGGAAATGTAATCAAAAACGAATGACCTGGTGTTTTTGTTTTGTTTTTGACTTCTTTCAACTGGCCTTCCCATCTGTGACCTCTGTGACCTCATCCTAATAGGGCCTTCACTATCTCCCGCGAATTCCCTTATGCCCAAATATGACAAACTTGCTTGTTTACGAACCCATTCAGTCAGATGGCTTCGCTTAAGAGTTTTTTTTTCATGATAGAGCGCAAATATCTGTAGTAGTGTTAAACTTTGCTGAGTAGGAAACAAAACAAAAACACCAGGTCATTCGTTTTTGATTACATTTCCAAACAGCCAAGTTGCGGATGAAAAACCTGTGATAAGCGGTATAGGTCGCTCAAACTATACAATCCTCTAACCGGGCATAAGTTTAAGATGTGAATTATTATAAAAAAAATATTTATTTTATTATGCCATGTATAGGGTGTCTCAGGATTTACGCCCGATTTGATTTTTTTTTGATAATTTGTGAAACTTTTATTGAAACATAAAGAAGACATCATGAGGTTATGTATAGAATAACACATTGGGTAAATGGCCGCCTCGGCTTTGCTGGCATATAAGCGCTCTTTTCGTGATATTTTTCATAACCGTTTTGCATAAATGTTGCGGTATTTCATTGATGCAGCGAGTAATTTCTTCTTTCAATGCTTGACGTGTCGTGGGCTTATTCACATAAACATGTGACTTCAAAAAACCCCAAAGAAAAAAGTCTACAGGCGTCAGATCACATGTTCTAGGTGGCCATCTGGTCACCAAAACGCGAGAGGACACGACCCGGAAATGACTGATGCAGTAATTGAACTGTTTCTCGTGCTGTTTTGCATGTGGCACCGTCTTGTTGAAACCACATGTCCTCCACATCAATATCTTCAAGTTTCGGCAAAAAGAAACTGGTTAACATTTCACGATAACGAATATCATTCACGGTTTGTGTTTGACCTGCCTCATTTTGAAAAATGAGAAAAATGGACCGATGATGCCTCCAGCCCAAATTCCACACCAAACATAGACGCATGTGGATGCATTTGTTTCTCATAAATCCCTCGTGGATTTTCTGAGCCAAATGCGACCATTTTGCTTGTTCTCGAAGCCGTTGATGGAATGAGCAACTGTGTACTAAAGATGATTTTGTATGCAAAACGTATGGGAAAACGGTTATGAAAA
This sequence comes from Leucophenga montana, assembly GCA_035044765.1. Taxonomy (NCBI): domain Eukaryota; kingdom Metazoa; phylum Arthropoda; class Insecta; order Diptera; family Drosophilidae; genus Leucophenga; species Leucophenga montana. The sequence continues at coordinate 119,316 of JAWNNQ010001568.1, forward strand.
TTGCACGAAAAGACGCATCATATAGCAGAATCCAAGGTGGCCATTTGCCGATGTGTTATTGAGTACATAACCTACATAGTGTCTACTTTATGTTTCAAATAAAAGTTTCATAAATTTTCAAAAAAAACAAAAATTTTTTTAATTTAAAGATCAAATACGGCGCTCTAACTGAGACACCCTATATATACTAAGTTTGTGCAAATGCATGTAACAGGCATCAGGAGGCGTGGCAGACCCCATACAGTATATATATTCTTGATTAGCATCGAAAGTGGCGTCGATCTGACCTTGTACGCGTGTCCGTTCGTATGATTGAACATCAAGATCTCCGAGACAAAAAATACAATCTTAACATTCGTGTGGTTCGCACGCAGGTCAAGTACATTTAACATTTTGGATGCCATGGTCACAACGGTCGCAACAATATATCCTTAAAAATCACTTTTTTCGAGGTAAACCAACCGGAACAATTTTGTTTTAAATTTTTTTTTTTTTTTGTATTATGTTTTTTTTTTTTTTTAATTTTTCTTTTAAATTTTTATTATTTTTTAGGTTTAAAGAACAAAAATTAATACTAGCTTATGAAAAACGGCAGAGTGTATCGAACTCGGGAATGCACGGCTGTACCAGTCCTTATTAATGTACCTTATTAATGTTCAAAATAAAGAAATAAACATAATGACAAAATGTAATATTGATTAAACTATCAGCCTTACTAATAATCAAAAGAAAAAGTAGACTTTTGTTAGTTACAGCTACAACTTTAGAGTCACTCATTTCGTACCAATAAACATTTTACAACTATTGAATTTTATGTAAACTTTGTCGAGTATTATTTTGAATATATTAAAATGTATGTAACTTCATATATTTTTTAATGAATTGTAAAAAGACAAGAAGAAAACAAAAATAAATCAACAAATACAATAAGGCAATTTGTTCGTCGTCTAACATTTTTACGTTTTATTCAATTTTCTTTAAAGTTTTTTTTGTCACATATCTTCTTGACAATTAAGTCAAATCAAAATCAAACAAAAGTTCAAATTTAGTATATCCCCGCTTTTAAATTTTAGTAGCTATTTCACACGTTACTAAATTTAAAGTAGACTTTTTCGAAAAAGTCAATACTAAATGTTTTTAGTAAGAAAATCGAAAAGAAAATTTTTACTATAACAAATCTGGTGTCTTGATTTTGGAAATGCAACTTGTATACTGCTGCACTTAGTAATCCAACCTTTGTCTTGCATATGGTGGGAGGCAAATAGTCTGCCACTATGATTGAACTATTGCGATGAGAGAAATTTTAAGAAAACTTGTTCTAGTTCGATAGCTAATTAGTTCTTACCCCTAGTTTCGTGCCTTCTATTGTTATAATTACTTTCGAAACAACCACTCCGACAGACGGAAGGATGTGCGTCTACATGACTAAATCGAAAATGATGAAAAATAAAATTTACGAATTGATAGAATTTGAAAGCGAATTTGAAAACTCGAGCTGATCTCGAGCTGTATACTTTATATTTGATGCATCCTTTAATGCGTTACATTCTGGCAATCAGATAATATCAATTTCACACTATGTGTGAATAATATAACAAAAGGGTAGATTGGTCAGAGAGGTAGGAGTGAAACATTTATTGGTAGAATTTATCCAAGTACATCTAATTCATTTATTATCTATATATTCATTTAGAATCTTGTGAAGAAATATATTGTAACAGAGACAGAATCAAAGCATAGCCACGAATGATTATTTCTATTAATTTATTTGACAATGCCAGTCATTATACTTTTCACACAGAGGGTGAAGTGTTATTATTTAGTTGCAATGTTTGCAACGCCTTAAATGAACCTCGTAAAGTATATATATTCGTGATCAGCACGACAAGACGAGTCGTTCTAGCTATGCCTGTGTCTGTCTATATGTCGTCTGAAAGATTGTGTAAAGAAATTTTATAAAACAACACAAGGATCAAAAGACCGTGATTAATCCTCTAGAAGCCATAGCTTTGCATTTATTATGTTGTATCGAACATGTTCGAATTAAATCAATTATTATTACTATTTAAATGATAATTATGTCGCCACTGATCAACTACATAAATAGATGAATGTAATCAATAATAGCTAATATTGTATAATAATAGCTAATATTGCACCAGTAAACATTTGTCTAGCATACTATGTACCATTCCTGACGACGAGGGTGTTGAATCCAACCCGCTGGATCAAAAAGTTTTTTTTAATTTATTATAAAATCTTTGCAATCATATCAGGCGCAGCAAAATCGTTCATAATCCTCTGTCCCATCCCCAATGTCAAAAAGGCAAAATTCATCCAAAATAAATATATGAACACATTTTATTATATTTAAAAATATTTAAATCTTCGTTTTCTTTGTTTTTTTTATATAATGCACAAAACATATTTGTATGCAGGGTAGCTTTGTTTAACTGTCAAAACGTATGTTACATATATCTCGTTTATATAATGAGGTTTTCATGAAAATATTTCATAATAAGTTATATTCTCTCTTTGTTGCCACTATGAAATTATGTTATGTTGTGAAATGAAACTCACTCTGTAAGCGCCAAATTAATTTCGAGAATGTTTTTCTTCATTTTCAGTTTCCAAATGACACCAGGAGTTGCTTAGGAATCAAAAGCTTTGCGCGACTAGTACCACAAAAGAAATTAGGTGATGAAAAACGGGTTTCGTATGTTACTGGAACTGTTCACACTACGTGTGAATGGTATAAAAAAGTGGATTGTAGCTTTATTAAGTGTGCTGTATGGCAAGTCCAGCGAATGTAGCCTTCGGTGTATCCAAGATTATTTGGGTGGCCGTGTAAATGCTCGTAAAGTATTATTTCGAATGTACCAAAGATCATCGGCAATTTGTCTTAATATTTTATTCTGAATGCTGAACAGTTGTTTGATTTGTGTTGGCCACGGTACCCCAAAGTTCAAGACCTTTAGTTCATATAAGCACTATCATATTCTTTTAAAGGAGAATTTCGTTTGAGAGGCTGAGCTGGCACTTTCTGTGCGATAGCCAGTGTATTTTGCAAATCTTACCCCTTGATTGACTTTTTGTGGTAATATGATTACTCCATGTTATACCCCTATCCAAGTGTGAACTCAGACAGGTCGGTCGCACCGTTTGTTGAAGGATTAGTTGGTTGTTGTACGTAAACCTTTGGCCAATAGTCACATGGTATAGACATGCCTGCTGTGTAGATAGTACAGAGCACCGGCCCCAATACGCTGTTTTGTGGAGTCTCTGGTCCTAATGGACGGATAGTGGAGATTAGAGATGGGCACGGGTCTCCTTCATAAGGTCTGGCCCGAACACAAAACAAGATCTGGAAAAAAAAACCCGGGCCCGTACGTACATATTTACGATACGAAACTATAAAATTAAAAAAAACGTATGAAATATATATATATACATAATATATTCATTGTGTCAGTTCCGGGAATTGATAATTTAAAAAGGCCGTTTAAAAGCGTTGTCAAAATTCGTTTTGTCACTAAGTTGGCACAGCTGTCCTTTATATTGACGCGAAGTGTGAGCTCCATCTGTCATATAGTTTCTTTACAGTGCTCGATTTTGTCAATACACCTCAATTGTTAACCACCAACCAGATTTTCCGGCTGTCCAGTTTAAGGTATCATCACTATCTCAGCGTATATCCATTATCAGAGTTGAGTAGCATAATATTATTGTATAAATCATCGTCAGAAATAGTCTTCAGTATCATTGATAATGCTTTTACTATTCTGTTAGATTTTGTGATCTCGAGAGTTTTAATTTGTTCATACACTTTACGTGCTGTAAGGACCGATCCATTTGGCATAGAAAAAAGCCGTTCAAGTTATACGTAAAGCAATGGGGGGCGAGGGTTCTCAATTACAAATCTGTGACAAAGTGTTACCAAGTAGTCAAGAAAGGTAAAAATTGCATTACATATTAATTTAACGGCCCCTTAGCGTTCGTATCTACTATACTGTTTTTCGTAGTATTGTACTGTTTTGGACTTTAAAACTGCATATCGCTTTTTTCACAAAATACTGCGTTTATATTGAGAAAACTATACTTTTATTTTATAACGCTTCGAAATTGAAATTTATCAATAGCAACACTAAAATGAAATGATGTCGAATACAATTTGTACAATGCCAATGAAAATGCTGCAAATTGGCACACGCAATTCAGATATATTAAGAGCTTCTGTACGAGCAACGGTTATGTTTCGAATCTGAAACGCTGGGTGGATATATCTGTCAGCAGCGGCAATTGTGAATACAAAGAAATGGATACATTCGTTGAATATATTTTATGGTTGCCTAGAACTTGAACGTTGAAGAAAACTTTTCAAATTGGAAACATTGAAGTACGATTCTGATCGTCAAATGTAACTTGAAATATCCATGCGCTGAATTCTATAAATAACAGAAAACAAAGCCGGAATTGCTTCGTCAAATTGCTTCAAAGGACAAATACAAAACAACATACACAGATAATGGAAACTAATCATTCGGTTGGTAATTTGCTTTCTTTGTTAATTTTTGTTGATTAAAAATCACTGAAAGCGCTTCGCCTTTAAATCAGGTCCGCCCAGAAAAATAGCGGCAAAAGGTGAGCATGTATCGGTGTGCTGCTCACTCTACGTTTTTTTTTTTATATTATTGTTTTTCAGCACGTCTCGTTCAGCCTTACTAATAAACAATTTAAAGTCAACTTTATCATAAAAAGTCGACAAAAAGTCTAATTTGTTCTAATAAACAGGGAATAAAACCGAAATTTATTTAGGGTTTGGTCCCAGTTTCGGTACGTACCAAAATGTGTGTTTTGGTATAATTTTCTGTACCGTTTCCAATTTATTGCAGTATTCGGTTTCGGTACGGTTTTTGGATTTTAGTTGCGGTATACCGGTACCGGTCAATATTAAAATGTTTGAAAATACAAAAAAACAACAACAACATAAATCACTACTGCCATCGTTCCAAAGACCATATATCAAATAAATAACATGTTATATAATTTTTTTTTAAATGAACTATTCTTTTTTCAAGAGAAAGTAAATACTTAAATGTTTATACTCTTCACACATAGTATGAATAGTACTATAATTTTGTTACCGAGTTTGTAACGCATTAATCGAAGCATCGGAGATGCCAAAAACTTTTTCATTAGAGTCAATATCAACCTGAAATTCTATATAGAGATTCTAAAAGGCATGTCTACTTTTAGTGATAGCTCTCATAAACTAAACGGTCTTGGCTGTAATTTGCCTAATGCGTGTGAAGAGTTTTGAAGCTTCGGTTCTAACGAAGATAACGTTTTTTATCGTTTAATTGTAATTACATTTTAAAAGCATTATGGCATTCATAGTTTTTGTGTTCTCCCGATAGTAGAAGAAGCTTTGAAATGTTTTTTGATACGAAATGAATTTAGAGTCGAGACGTATATGGGGATGCGAATATTTCTAAGAAGAAATGTTTTAATAGTTTAATACCTTGTCAATACCTTATCAAAAAATGTTGCTAACAGGGTTTGTCAGGAAAAGAAGAAAGAAATGAAGAAACAATAAAACACGTTAACTTCGGTTGAATCGAAGCATTAATACTATTCACACGAAATTTTAAATTTCTAATAGAAAATATTTTTCCCGTCATTGCGTGTGGTGACAGCATCGCTTATGCATTTCAATTCACGATATACTGCGACTTCCCGGCGTTGTGAGATCTACGTAGTGTTTTGCAACTATTCTTCCTATCGCATAGTAACGTGCATAGTAACGAAATGGTCAATCTGGCACAGATTTATTAATAACTTGAGAAAAAGGGAAATCACTGTAGTATTAAGCCCAATACTGAGATCGATGAAAATTTTTGATGATGAAATTGTTAATTATTTCTGCTATGTCAAACAAACGAAAAACAGTGTTCCCAAATCAACATGAAATACTAAAATCAGATATTTATTAGGTGTAAAGTCCACACATTTTGATTTTTCTTTGGGGTTTTCTGACGAAGATGCAAAGGGTCACACTGTTTGTCACCTTTTTTTTTAGTATATAAAGTGTTTTCGGTATCCAACTTTTTTGTTATCCGAGTACTCGATGAAAAATAGTGCATGCTCAAATTTTTTCATTGTCGTTTGACAACGTTTTTTTATATGAAGTTTTCTTGATATCAAATATTTTCATCGACCATACTAAGGAGCTTTAAATTTAAAAAAAAAAAAAATAAAAAAAAAATTGTTTAATTGAAATAAAATTAATCAATTAATACATTAATTAACGATAAATAAAAAAACAATATTCTGAATAGGAGCTTTCAGAAATAGGACTTCTAGGCAGTGTGCTGAATCTTTTGATGACGGTAACATCTACACCAGTTATCTGGGATGACAATATGGTTTTTGAAAAACCAACTGGCTGTATTTCCATTGTTTCCTGAATCCGCCATTGCACAGTGGTCGGTTTTGTATGGAATCAGAGGCCAAAAATACTTATAGTGCAGCTACCGAACTGTAACTTTTGTCATAGGTTTCTATCTGTAGTTAGATGACAATATGTCAAAATCGTCAAGATCGGACCACTATATCATATAGCTCCCATATAGCCGACCAATCCGGAATTAACTCTTTGTACACCAAAAATTTATTGATTCTTATCAGAATTTAACCAAATTTGGTATATGTCAGTCTTAGAAGCCTCTTCGTGTGCTGACCAAGTTTCATTCATTATATAATCTCATAACGTATGATCTTTTTCGAGAGCATTCACGCCAAATTATTGAAATCCTTTTGCAGCAGTAAGTAACGCGTTTTTCCAATTGCTCCAAATATTTTTCTCCTACTATAGCCTTCACTCTCAATTTCAAAATATCTAATATTCTTTTAATCTTCTCTGGATTTGCACCGGTCTCGGAACACCACATATCGAATATAAACATGCGGCTAAATTCGCATTCATAAAAACCTCCTGTACGAAAAATACAAAAAAAAAAAAAAAATTTAAACTATAAACATAACCTAAGAAATCAAAATGCTCAAGAGAAACTAACACGACAAACACAAAACAACACAACGAAAGGCACAAAAGAATCGAAGACGATAATCACAACACACAGCACAGAAAAGCGCGTATAAAAAAGACACAAAAAATAGTGAGGCCGCTTTGTTCTGTTCAAGATAACTCAGCGAGTCGCACAAATTCGCAGCTGAAACTTACATCATATAATCAATAAATATTGACACACATTTTAAAATAAGTTTGATTGTTAACTTCGATTAACTTCACAACTAAAAGTCTAAGTGAAATTTAAGTTTACACACAAATTAGTACTAAAATAGGCACATATATTACGTTAATTTAATAAAATAATCAGAACATGCTGAGAACTTGTAAATTATCAGAAATAATTATACCTTTATTTACAATATTTAATACTTCCATTCTTTTTTAAAAATGATTTTACGTTTTATTTTCAACCTTTACTTTCAAGTTACTCACGCTGCAAAACAAAAGTATATTTAAATAGGTAGATCTATTATGAGATAGAGTTGACACCATTCTAGCCAAAATTTCGACTTTCATTTTTTTAGTTTTGGTCTATGCATTAAAATATCCACTAATATCCACTATACATAACCATTTCGTGCCTTTAAGCCACCATCAAAGAAAAGGGCTAATGCTTTCTCAGGTGTATACGGAATCGGTAATCCTTCAACGGACTCTACTGCTTTAAGCATTTTTGTTGTCACTTCTTGTAGTGAATCAATCATGAAAACTGCTTGAGAAGCGCTTATTTTTCCACAGCGATAAAGGTTAACACGCGTCAAGCTCTAAATTTCCGTTATGGAAAGCTTGCTCTAGCAGTCAGCCACCCGCCGAGGTAGATATCAGAGATCATACTGGAAAGTGGACGCGAAATGATGAAGAAAAAGCTAATGTTTTTGCTGCACATCTCAGAATTGTCTTCAGCCAAAGCCGCCAACGAATGGTTTCGCTCTTCCATCTTACCCAGCTATGGGCAA
>JAWNNQ010001569.1:0-39000 GCA_035044765.1 Leucophenga montana
AGAAGACAGATACGCTAAAAGCATCCGCGGCAGCAGCCGCAGAAGCGCTTGCAGCAGCAGTTACTGCTGATCCTGTCTTACAACGTGCACATATTTAAAAAAAAAAAAAAAAATGCCGATTAATAATCAAAAAAGAACCGCTGATGGCGAACTAGAAACTAGTGATTCTGATTCTGATGAAATTGCCTGGCAGAAGGTCACTGTTCCCGCACACAAGGTCAAACGAACTTTGACTGGGTCGCAGAGAGTCAGTAGAAGTCGCCAATCATTTGGTTCATCTGAGAGCATACTTTCAACCAATAAATTTAGTACACTTGATGATGATAATGAGAAAGATATCCTTTCTGAAATAGAGGAGCCGGTAGGCACATCTGATCCCAAAGAAGTGCAAGTTTCGGTAAGCAAGGCTCACAAGCCTCCACCAATATTTGTTTCAGGCGTAGAAAACATCAATGGGCTATGGCAAACTGTCGATAAGGTTACCAGCGCGGACACTTACACTACTAAAACAGGCACCAACGGCTCAGTCAGTGTTATGGCTAAGAACTCTGATACTTTCAGAGCAATTGTTAAACGGCTTGAAAGCAAAAAAATTAAGTTTCACACTTACCAACTGAAAGAAGATCGATCTTATAAGGTGGTTATTAAAGGGTTACATCACTCCACCACTATTGATGACTTAAAGCAACACCTCTTGCGAAGTTAGAAATGCACACAATCCAATAAGTCGTGCTAATGGGTCGTCACTTGACATGTACAATAGTAAGGAGGTCTGTGATATTACCACTCTTTACCGTCAGAAGGTGAAAATTGTGCCGCCACGACGATTTCAGTGACACAGATGTCAGGAATATGGTCACACAAATCGTTACTGCAGAAAACAGTTTAGATGTGTCAAATGCGGTTATAACCACGCTACTACAGATTGTCTCAAATCCTAAGTGTGCTCTTTGTCAAGAGCATACAGCTAATTATAAAAGGAAATGGTCTCCAAGCGTGCTCCCTCTAAACCTAAATCAAGACCGGTTCCCACTTTCGTGTCCTCCGATCATACAAAATTTGGAACCATCGTTTCCAATTGGAAATAGTACAAATCGGCGTGTTTCTTATGCTGACGCTGTTAGAGGTACACAGACAGAACAACAATATTTTCAGCAAGAACGTCAACAAGAATCACAACAGAGCTCATCATCTTCCATGGATCATAAGTTTGATGCACTCATGGCCAAGTTTGGTGCAAGCTCAAACTGAGATGTTAAAAATGCAGGGTCAAATAATGTATCTTCTGACAATTCCTTAGGGCTCTGTGCGCACTGATTCTCTGCAAGCCGCTATTGTTAAAGTGTCTAGTGATCATGGAGACTTTATCTTTGCTGCCGTTTACTGCCCTCCTTGGTATATTTTATCTGAGATGCAGTTTAAAGACTTTTTTTATATGCTTGGTCCCAAATTCCTGGCCGCTGGTGACTGGAACGCTAAGCATCGCCTCTGGGGATCCAGACTTTCAACGCCGAAAGGTCGCGCGCTGTTTGACTGTATTGTCAACTCAAATTTCGAAGTGCTTGCAACTGGAGGGCCGACTTACTACCCTTATGATAGCACTCGTCATCCAGTCATGAAATGCTGCGTAATGCTGACCTTTCGATCTAGCTGAATTAGATGACTGTGCGAGACACCGCTAATCAATTTTGACGAGAGCTGCGCAACTATGCAGTCTATCAAGCCGATCTCTTCGCAAGATGTTCGTCTGCAGCATTTACCATGCTTAAGAAAAAGACAGCCCCGCGGTATGACGGCATTGATGGCAGAGTGGCAAAGGCGCTTCCTGATAAAGCAATAATGTTTTTGTACTACTCTTCAATACCATGATTCGCATCCACCACTTCCCATCTCAATGGAAGTGCGCTGTAATTATAATGATACCGAAACCTGGCAAACCAGAAAACCTTGTTGCGTCTTATAGACCAATTAGTTTACTACCGACTTTCTCAAAAATATGTGAAAGAATTTTTCTTGGTAGAATGTTACCTGCTTTGGACGTCCAGAGTGCCATTCCTGATCATCAGTTTGGCTTTAGGCATCACCATGGGACCCCTGAACAAGTGCACAGAGTATTCCAACATAATCTTAAGGCCTATGAGAATAAGCAATATAGCTGTTCTGTTTTTCTTGATGTACAGCAAGCTTTTGATAGAGTCTGGATTGAAGGACTTTTCTTAAAAATTAAATCAATTTTGCATACATCGCAATTCCTTCTTTTGAAGTCGTTTTTGCTTAACCGTGCCTTCACAGTCGAGGTGAAAGATGAGCGCTCAGGGATCCGCCGCATTGCTGCTGGTGTGCCACAAGGCAGTGTGCTTGGTCCTGTCCTTTATACTTTGTATACTGCTGATATGCCAGTTCCACTAAATGAGAACATGCTTCTTGCTACATATGCTGACGATGCGGCCATACTTGCAAACTCAAACTGTCCACACGAAGCTTCCTATAACATTCAAAACTATCTTGTAGATTTTAAACGTTGGGTAAATCGCTGGAATATAAAAGTCAATAGCGAAAAGACTAGTCACTGTACTTTTTTATTGTGGCAAGGGAACTGCCCGCCCGGTTTGCTCAACAATTTGTATGCTACTTAAATTTTAACTTTGAAAGACATGGCAACTGGCGTAAGCATATTCAAAAAGCCGCAGCAGTTTGTTACGCTAAACTCAAAAAGTTAAACTGGTTACTTCGCCCAAGTAGTAAACTCAGCCTCAAAAATATACTGCTTGGTTACAAAACAATCATTATGCCTACCTGGATGTTTGGAATACAGTTATGGGGCACTTCTGCTGCCACAAATATAAACCGTATACAAGTACTTCAAAACAAGGTCTTGCGTAAAATAACAGATGCTCCTTGGTATATGTGCAATACAGTTTTGCATCGAGATTTGAAAATACCAACAGTCATGGAGATATAATGATCGACTGGCGTCTCATGTTAATCATTTAGCAGCGGCTCTGGTCGGTAATACATGTCGTAGACGGCTCCAACGATTTCATCCAAATGATATTACAAAATAGGCATTAAGCCTTAATTTTTTTGTTATTTTGTTATGTTAATGTAAATATTCTAAGCTAAATGCCTTAATGTCACTTTTTTTTTTAACATACAGGTTAAGTATACTGAAGGAAAATATTCACTAAACTGCATGGAAAGTATATTAAGATAAACTAAAGAATTTCCCAGCGTTTCGCAAAGTTACAAATAATTGCCAACAAGAATGCACTTGAAACTAGCGGCACAGAAAACTAGCGCCAGCAAATGAAAGCAGATTAGAACATTTGTTCCATCATTTGCACGATTTCTGACACTTCGTTTAGTACTAACTACAAAAATAACACCGAACTGAAAATACATTTGATGATATGATTGTATTCATTCAATTTGTATTCGCTACAGAACAAAATAAGAATCAAAAGCGTGGACGCTTTTACTCCCTTTCTTAAATAAAAGCGCCTTAGCTTATACATAGATAGTCAATGTTGGTAATGTTCAGATATTTCTTCCAATTCAAACGTTGAATATTTAGATTATATTTTCTGGCACACGTAAGTTTACGAAAATTTGTAAAAACTTTTTAGTACATTATAAAAACTTGTTTTTAAAACATTTTTAAATATTTTATATAACCTATTTTAAGTATTAGCACCAAGATGACTAAAATGAATTGTATGAGAAGTGCAAACTGGATTGCTTATGAAAATTGTTAAACTATGTACATACCATTTACACATAGTGTGAAATTATGTTAAACTTTGTCAGAAAGTTTGTAACTCCTTAAAAAATGCATCGTTGACCCCATTAAGTATATAGGTACATATATTCTTGATCAGTTCATCGAGACAAGTCGATATAGCCAACTCCGTTTGTCTGGTAGTGGTTGCGCTTTGTTACGAAATTAATTATTAAGGCATTCAACTGTAATGCGATCCCTAGATATACTATCCATATTGACATGCCGAGATCACATTTTGGGGTACAAATCTTCCATTTTTGACTTTTTATATGCCATTTTTTTTCGCTGTAAATATCATCTTAAAAATTGACACAGTGGTTTATTATGAACGGACACTTTATATGTTTACCAATGGGTATAGGTGGATAGCTAACATATAAACCACACGCCCACTTTTGTGCTAAGTTTTCTTATCGATTGATATTAATTTGACAACTGAAATGTTTGCTTCTTATAGACAAACAATTTACATGCTTCACTTGAATACTAATAGGTGTGACCTGCCAATTTGTGGGGAAGACCCATTTCACATGTATTTAATAGGTGCGAGCTCCTCATTTTGATGTAGTCCAAATACAACTCACCCATCCACTTTTGCGGTTTGCCTGGATATTTTTTTATTTCAGTCAGCATTAGAAACTTACCAACCACGTTAAAGTTCTTAGGACTTACAAGTATTTGTTTCTTCTTTAAAGCTGCATCAGAAGTTAATGTCTTTTCTTGTCTTCATTAAATTGTTTACTTTTTACGGAATATGGAAAATTGTTAATTAAAAAATTTTACCATGGGCAACGCCGAGAATAAATGTTAGTGCATATATGTAGGTATAAGAAGGGCCATTAAAGATAAAATGTATACTGGAAAAGTACTCACTGCCACGCTCATATAGTATTGAAATAGTCTAAAGGTTTTGAATTTCAAGCAAATAATTAAGAAATTGTCCTTTTTTATATTTAGTAATGGTCAGATAGCTATGATAGTCGCGCGATCTCGTGTGACCATGAAAAAATATATCTCGTGAGCAATGTCGCGCGACATTTTTGGAAATAGCTCCGTTTCTATTTCATGTAAGATTTCCGTGTGATTTGGTAACAGTGTGTGAAGTGTTGCAAAAAGTAGTGATCAGTGTTTTAAAACATACAAAAAGTAAAAATCAGCTGTTTCACTTCTTCTATGCACTTGTTGGTCTGCGCAAGGCAATATTTTATAAAATATTACCATGAGGCGCAGCAATCATTTGCGACACCAAAACCAGATTTTTGCTTTTTTATTTGCATTTTTTTATTAGCTGCATAAATTGCTAATATAGCAAAATTTTTTACCGATTTATCCATTTCAGACTAGTGTTGTAAAAGTGATTCTTTTGCCACTGGTTAGCATTAAAAATTTCTTACACACTCATTTGACCGTAAAGTAATATTTTCATGTGCTATTTTGACAGTTGCATGAAATCCAACACATATAATATGACACTAAAATATAAGACCGTGTGAGCAGCCCGTAAACAAAAAGGATGTGTCGCGTCGCATCTACCCACTTAACATTGATTATAAACATCTGATATATTATTTACAGCTACGGCCCCAGTTACGATTTAGCAGCACGTAGAAAAAACGCTACACGCGAATCAACTTCGACTCTAAAAGCTTGGCTGAACGAGCACAAAAAGAATCCGTATCCCACTAAGGGTGAAAAGATCATGCTGGCCATTATCACAAAGATGACACTGACGCAAGTCTCTACCTGGTTCGCAAATGCACGCCGGCGTCTAAAAAAGGAAAACAAAATGACATGGGAGCCAAAGAATAAAACCGAAGATGATGACGGAATGTTATCAGATGATGAAAAGGAGAAGGATGTGGCAGAAGCGCCTACGAAATCAAGCGATGTATATAGAACTGTTGACCATCAACAAGGTAAGGAAATTTGTTTAATAACACAATCCTATAAAATAAATCGGATTATTATCTCACTTTTCATTTTGAGCCATTATATCTTTGGACCCAGTCAACCTATCGCAATGATCTTCTTCTGACCTTTAAAACAATTTAAGATATTCTTGCTATTGTCCAATTTAATAGCCACAATTCCATTAACATTAAATCATGTTTTGACGTTGCAATATGCTTTTGATGTTTTTGTACGCATCCATCCACACCAATAAGATTGCATTATCCTACACTAGCAGCAAAGATTTGTCGCGTATACCTTTTAAGTGAGATTTATGTGGCGAAACGACCACTTTCAAATCTTTGTTTGTTTGTTTGTGAGCTTGTTAGTCCGTCCGTCTCTGTTAAAATGCTCTGGTTGCCTCCCCGGAAGTCGGCAGCACATGGCAAAGTGGTCCTGGACGATGTCGTCGACTCTCGACAGAATCGTCCTTGTTCGAGTTGGCGGCTTTCGCAATCCAACTATATACATTTATTCCCCTTACTCTCGCTGGGGAGTGAAAAGACGACAACAAAAGCTATAAGCGACGGAAACTCGAGCATTTTGTAGTTGAAAGCTTCGCACTGCTCTGCCGGAGGGTTGCACGCATCAACGCCCACGAACAATTTCAAGGGTGTTTGCCTCGAGCTGTTTTGTTCGAGAACTTAATTCGCTAAGAAACTTGTTTATTTCCGCTTCAGATTCGAATGAACTTTATATAATTTAATTTATGCTCTTTTATTCGTTTTCTTTGTAAAATTTAACTATTAGATCACAATAATCAACATATCAAATCGGAGCTTGGTAAATCGGACAAGAACGATGCTAACGAGCACGAGCGGCAGCCGGAGAATTTGGTGGCCATGCGAGGTATGAGTCCGTATAACACGCTCTATGGACCCCATGTCAGCTACAATCCCTACCACCACTCACAACCACAACAACAACAGCATCTACAGCAGTCACAGCCGAACCATGGGATGGTCTACTATCATCCGAGTTATACCGGCGTGCAGGAGGCCAGCGACTATTCCCTTCAAAAAAACGTGATGAGCAGCGACTGTGGCATACCGGTGCCGGCGAGCAAGCCCAAAATCTGGAGTCTGGCCGACACAGTCGCCTGCAAAACGCCACCGCCAACAGCGTATCCCGGTCAGAACTTCTATCTGCAGCAGCAGCCGCAATTGCAAATGAACCAACATCCACATCAGGAACCACAGTCTCAGGCACCACAGCCACCGCAGTCGCAACAAATGTTAACGAGCAATATGATGCCGCAAGTAGCGCTCAGTTCGCCGCTGAGTATGATGAGCAGCTACGCCGGCGTATTGCCCTATTCGCGGATACCTACGGCGTACACAGAGGCCATGGGTATGCATACCGCCAAGTCCGCCAACAGTATATACCAGACACAGCATCAACAACAACAGCGAGTGGGGTTTCCAGAAATTCAGCCCGACACGCCACCCCAAACCCCACCCAATATGAAATTGAACAATCACAACAGCAACAGCGCTTCGCTCTATGTGGACCAGGCCAGTATGCGCTACAGTAATGAGAACGGAAGCGGTCGCTTTAGTGCCGACGGCCAGTTTGCTCCACCTACTCTTGGTAGTCGGCCCGGCGCCTAGATTCTGAACTCCATTAATGAATCCACCACTAGCGGGCATTAGTAAAGAGTTATAAGGCCTTAATGGAAAATGTGCAAAACTCGGATGCAGTGCATCAGCGTAAATTCCCCTTCTGTGGTTCCCCTTTTAGAGCCTAACCAAGGGGCTTGTGGATAGTTGTACTTGATACACTAATTATTTTGCAATAAACGTAAATTAAGTACTCTCTAAAACTGCAATAAAATTTTATATTGCTGTGTTGTCGTAAATTATTTCGTTTTATAACTTTAATTAGCATATTTACAAAAATATAGAGATACATGCGCTATACCTATCTCTGTCTGTCTAACACGCACGTATGCCTGTAGATACAATTACACAGATTCTCGAACAAGCACCTGTATGGGTCGGTTTGTCGGTTGGTTTGTTTTCAGTGCAATATTTTATAACTTTAGTTTGGCTTTAGTCATTCAAGTTTAATGACTTGGAATAAATACAGACATAAATTAATACAAGCGTTAAAAATCTTTTGTAAATTGCAAAAAAAAAGTCAAAAATGCTACACAAGTAGCAATCAAATAAATTCATTGTCACATAATAAAACTATAAACTTCTCAAAGTGAGAGAACTCGTGTTACCCGAGCGTTTTCTCGCACTTAATCAAACGTTTTCATATTTTAAGCGAGCGTCTAATTAAGCGATTAACTAACCAATTAGCAGTAATTTAATTGTATTTGAAAGAGCAATGAGTTGGATGGACGTGATTTCGGGATTTACGACATTCGTTTGCTCGTTGGCTAGTTCATTAAGTAACTAATAAGAAAATGTAAACTGTGATATACTTTGAAATGAATTGAATTGAGGTAATTTTAAAAAGCACTGTACTAAAACTAATCTAATTGGAATTTCTGTTAATGCATGTAAAATTGATATTTGTATTTAAGCATCGCCTTTGAACATCAATCGATAGTGTATGTAAATATGAATGTACTAATTGCGTTTATAGTCCCAAATAAAATGTAATTAACACAAATTGTAGTTTTTTTCAGACAAATGAATGGATTGTTAAAAATAACTCTTTTTCATTTTGTTCAATTCTATATACAGTTACACTGTTCTAGTCGACTTGCTAGGAGTTCGTGAGATAGGTCTATTTTACTTAATTTGCGTAAGCTGATTGAATTTACTTTAATTTTGTATATGGGTACATTTTACGTATCTTTCTGCTACAGGCCAAACTGTAAAAAGATTCGATTTTTGGTCAAAAAACTTTCAAATTATTTAACTTTTAAATTATTTCGTTTGCAGAAAACATCCGCTAACCCAGCAAGAAGGTTAGCACCACTGAATTCAGCATTCCCCAATTAAGTCAAATAAATAAATAATATTAAAAAAAAAAAATTGAAAAAACTCTACAATATACCTTGAAATATTTCGCTATAAAAACTATATGAAATCAGGTAAGTTAATATCCTACCTCTATTCTTATGTAGACTTATGCATGCTCCGCATACTCCAATGCAATCATAATATTTAAAAAAAATGTTTTTTTATTTTAAAAAATTAACAAACAAAAAGAATTTTTTCTATAATTTGTTCAATAAATTAACAGTAAATTTAAACATGAACGAACGATGTAGTTGAGTGTGCTCTACTGCAAGATATGATATACCTTGTTTAAGAGTCCTTATACGAACCATAAAAAGTATGTATTTTTTATTTGTTGTTTATGTTTTAATTAAGGTAGAAATCCCAAACAGTGTATCTTTCGTTAATTTTAACACAGGGTTCGGCAGCATAACTCGGCGTGGGTAATACCAATAAAAATATGTAGTTCCAAAGTTTTTGTTTCATTCCAGGTCAGTCAACATCATGCGTTGGAACATTAAGGATCATCATTTCCACTTGAATGGATGCCTTAACAAACATAACATGCACTGTCTCCGAGATTGCATGAAAGGCCTTTACATTAAATTTAAGTCGCAGTGTAGTGTCCAATTTTCTCATCTGGGATTATTGGACCGTGGTTTTTTGAAGAAAATTAAGTAAAAGTGACAGTGAATTAAGACCGGAGAGTGTGAACATGGAATTTTTTGTCCACGACTTAATGAATTGGACTAAGGAGACATTTGGTACCAACAGGACGAAGCTCACACTTCAAGATCTTCGTTGGCTGTTTTGAGGGAACACTTCCTTCATCTCAATAAGGGGCGATTTGGAGTGGCCAGCCCCCTCCCTCGATTTGGCATCGTGCCATTTTTTTGTAAGGGGTTTCTTGTAATCTCGCATTTCTCAGAATCACCCAAAAAACCTTCATGACCTGAAGGCCAATCTTCTTTCAGTCATTACCAATATACCTACTGTTATGCAGGTAAAGATCATGATAAACGCCAGAAGTCGGCTTCTTCATTTTATGGACAAAAGTGGGCATATGATTTTCAAAGCGGTGTAAAACAAAACTTTATGTATTGAACATACATTATAACATAATAAAACAAAATCGGATTCATAAAATGGGGTTTCCTTGTGAAGTCCATCCTATGAAGAACCACAGGAAGTGGAAGTGAAAGCGCCTAAACCACATTGATATTTGTGCATGGGGTAAGCAACATTAACCCATTAAAGGTTTTACTACAGGAATTAGCTGGCGATGAATATGAATTAAAAATTTTATTTTGAAACGAAGTTAAAATTCAACCAAAATCTCCTGACAAATATTTAATTATTAATAAGGCCTTAGCCGAAAAAAATACGGAGTTTTAAACGTATAGATTGAAACAGGAGCGTAGCTTCAGTGTCGTACTAAAGGTAATACATCCATCAACTCCGATAGAGGAAATGAACACTGTACCAGTTTCAACCCATAATTTACTGCCTGAAGCAGCACCTTCTGTAATAGAATATAATGACATGAAGGAACTTAAGGCAATGATGACGAAAAAAATACGGAGTTTTAAACGTATAGATTGAAACAGGAGCGTAGCTTCAGTGTCGTACTAAAGGTAATACATCCATCAACTCCGATAGAGGAAATGAACACTGTACCAGTTTCAACCCATAATTTACTGCCTGAAGCAGCACCTTCTGTAATAGAATATAATGACATGAAGGAACTTAAGGCACTAATGAAGCAAATGAGTACGATACTTAATTTGTTCACAACTGTCATTTCAACCATAAGAATTAAAAAACCACCAAACAAGCTACCTGCAAGCAACCAAAATCGAAATTAAAGTACAATTATATATAATTGGGGAATAGGTTTATATCTGGTGGCGATTTCAATGCAAAAAGTACACAATGGTGTTCAAAGTTAATAACACCTAGATGACGCAAACTTATAAGTGCAATGAAAGCAAACAACACATTCTAAATTTCAACAGGCGAAGCAACCAATTACTCGCGACACTATCACTATTTATCCAAATTATTGCTAATAAAGTAGAAGTAAAGAAAAAAAATAAAATGGGTTTCGTTGCATTTATTGCTGCCGCACCGCACTGTATCAGAATTAAGGAAAAATATACTATTTGGAAAATATACTATTTGTGATTTCTAGCTTAACTTAAAACACAAGCAACATTTAAAGTGGTCCGTTCTAGGCATATATACTTTGTAAGGGTTGATGTAAGATACTCCACATTTGGCATTTCTAGCCTAATTAGGAACAACACATTGTTTTTGATTTGAATGCAATCTTCAGTATGAATGATTTTGCGATCAGAAAATCGCCATTCAATCATTATTAATATCAAGGCAAGTGAATTAAAATCACAAAATCATCCCATTCCTGAAAAAATTATAATTTTATGGCCCATCGATACCACGATTATTCATGTTCCACAGCTACAGACTTACGTCATAAGCTGCTTTAACTTTTATTTTAAAACACACATACCTCCAATAAAATATAAAAATGTTAAAAACAAACAAAAAATAGTACAAGCTATGAAGTTAAACATTTAGGACTTATAAAATATTTTTTATCAGTATAATCGCTAGTACACAGAAAAACACGAAACTTAGCTTGTTCAATTTAGCGCATATTTCTCTTAAAGCCTGTTTGGTCTCTGAAGAACTTCAAATAAAATATTATTTAAAATGTAGGCAGAGTTAGTTTCACCGGATATAATTTTATGCAGAAACATACACTTAACATTGAACGGCGGCTTTTTAAAGAAGGTAAACCAAGTAGCTTAAAACGACTCGAATACGAGGGAAGACGATAAGAGGGATCCCAATTTAAGCTTCGCAAAGCTAATTAGGAACTGTTTCTGCACCGTTAACCTCTTTTTTATAGAATGCACTGCGTACTGAGGATTCCACACTATACAACCATACCCAGGGATGGGACGTACTAAAGCAGTGAACAACAACTTACGTTATATACGGGTCGACAAACTCTTTTGAAAACCTTTTAACAAAGCCCAGCATCGACGAGGCATTATTCACCGTAATGTCTATATGGGCATTAAAGTTCAACTTAGCATCCATTAATATATCAAAATTTAGAACGTTTCGACTTTTTCAAGAGCGTTGCCAAAAATACAATAAGACGATTGAATTGGGTTACGTCTATGAAAAGACATACATTTACACTTTTTGTCTTTTAAATAAAGTTTATTTGTGTTGCACCATACAACAAATCATCTTGTAGCAATGAGGATTGAGCTTGCAATTTGAAATGAAGGAAAAGTTTAACATTGTCCGCGTGCATTAATATTTTCTCATTGAGAATGACAGGTCGTTTAGAAACAGCAAACATAATGATGGGCCCAAATGACTACCTTGTGGAACACCAGAAGAGACGTCGATCATTTTAGAAGTTGCTGAAAGATACGATTTTATCCATTTAGTAAAATTAGAGGGAAACCCAATTTTATATGACTTAAAAAGCAATATTTTATGCATTTGTATGAACAGAACGACCCTTGAGAAAGCCATACTGAAAAGGAGAAATGATTGGAGCAATATAATGTAAATGATGGTATCTCCTTTCTTATGAAATGGAATGATAAAGAAATCCTTCCAACAATCCGGAAAAGAACCACTTTTTAATGAAAGGTTAAATAAGAACATATCCGGACAAAGTTTCAATACAGAATTCGGGATGTTATCAGGATCGGATGAAAAATTTAGATCGAGCAGTTTCATTTCATTTGCCCTGTGTTAAAATCTATTAATGGGAAAGGAATAAAGTTTGATTCAGAAATATTATACGGATAATTTACGTCAATAATTTGAAGAAAAAAAAAATTGAATTGACAAAGTCCGCAAACAAGTTGCTGATATCTTGATCATTATCAACAAAATTTTCGCCAAAGTTCATGCACGATGGAAATGACCAGGTATTACGTTTAGTATTAACGAAGTCGAAAAATGATTTTGGATCCAATTTAATATTACACTGAACACTACACAAATAATTAGCGTAAGCAACTTGGTTACTTTTAAGACAAACACTGCGCGCGCAAGCATATCGGCAGAAGTCCGAGGCCTTTCCCGAGATGAATTTTTTAAAAAGTCGATTTTTTGTATTTCTTTTATATTAAAGTGATTTTGACCACCAAGGCGACTTATTTCACTGGTAACTGCAGACGGAACAAAAGACAAGACATTATAAAGAAGCAGCCAATTTATATTTAAAAATTGACTGTTGAGAATAGAATAGTTTCCACGCTTAAATAACCTTTTCGGTATTAAAGGAATAAAATGTTTTACGGCTCACAAATTGTAACACTAATATCGAGGGTTGGATGATAGTGGTCCTTGGGTGTAGAAATAGGAGGTATTCTATTTTAGGTAGCGGCCCAAAATTACGCACATTTGCCTCAAATTAAAATCGGCGAGGCCACTCAGTAAACTGGTCGATTTTGCATCTAAGCCCACTGGCTGAAGAAACAAATAGTCATTTGAATTAATCCAACTAATGTTTGGAAGATTAAAATCGCCTATAACACAGCACGAGTCATTGCCACTCATTTGCGAACAAAATTGTTGAATAAGCTCAACATGAGAGTAATAAATATGCTCTGAACAGTTTGGCGGGATATAGGAACACGAAATAAAAAAAATTGACGAATTAATATTAATTTTTACTGCAACGAATTCAATATTATCTATATTATTATTATTATTCGGACGAGTATTTCACGTTAACAGCAACGAACGTTTTGGTATCATATACAAAAATGACGCGGTAAACTTACAGAACTAGCAGATGGCGGGTTAAATAAAAGCAGATGAGGATTTGGCGGCTAATATCCGATTTTACGTTTTTTAGCCTCTAACTTATTTAAATATACCGAACACAGTTTAGATACCGATGAATGGTTTATGTGAAGCTCCAGATTAATTTTATTTGTGCGGACACAATTTATGTATTTATTTATTGGTTCTTTTGCACAAACAGACTATTTGTGATTCCCATGGCACTTAACACAGACTTCCTCACTCTTGCAATCAGCAGCAATGTAATAAATCCTTTGCATTTGAAGCAGCTCATAACATCAACACCATCATACAGTTTGCAGCGTTCCCACCCTATATTTATTTTTTTGACGCTAAGATATTAGTGAACACAATCGGGTTAACTTCATATATAGCGTTGTAATGGTTGCCGATAGGTTTTTTAACTTCAAACTGTAATAAATTTTAAGGATTTGTCATCTGCACAAGCATTTTCTTTCTTAATTAAGTCGGTGAGTTCTCTATCTTCATGCTTAATTTGCATGCCAATAATTATAACTCTAGGGTTAATATTACTAGGCACTTGCAGATCATAATTATCCCCGATTTTCTCGTTAATCAATGATTTAATTATTTCGCGATCATCCTCACTCTCAGCCAACAACGACACCGTTTTGTCTCTCGGACACATTTTTAATTTTTAAGTCAACCGGGTTAACTTCTGTGTTCAAGTCGTTTTATGTCACCACCGACGTTTGACACTTTTTTGGACGTACAATGAATGGAATTTTCTTATTCACATTAGGCACGACTTTATCTTTATTTTTAACATTAAGTTTTGCTATGTCTGAATAAGACTGAGTAGACTTTGCTTTATTGTTATTTGTGATTTTAATATCTTTGCAAACACTCATTAGTAGCAGACATATTTATAAACTGTTGCTTTAATACATCTACATTGTCTGAGACCTTCTTTAAATCACCAAAAACTTTATTGAAATCTACCCGCGATGGTTTTTTACACGTTCAATATAACGAGATTCAACCACTTCCAACCATTGTTTGATTTCACTATAGTTTATTTTTAGCACATCATTAAATTCACTTTTGTATTCACTTAAGTGACGAGCGCTCACTTTAACTGGTTCTTGTACTTCGCGTAGTACCAAGTCAACATTTTGAATATAAGTAACACAGTCTTCACACATGAATTTAATCATGGGAACACTTTGGTGCCACATGCCACACATAGTTTAGAACTTACGCCGTCTCAACGAATGCCAGTTTCGCCGGGTATAGTGCTTTTGCATTTAAAGCACTCCGACATATTAGTTAATATGCACAGTAAACGGCCACCGATAATTCAATTTAATATGTCGCGTATTTAAAACGTAAAATGAAAACGTTTAACACAAAAGAGCATTAAAAAATGCGTAAAAATATTAAAGTAAATTTTTTAAAAGAGTAATGAAAAATTTTAATGTAAGCTCGACGAGACGATCGTTATGCCCATCTGTCTGGATGTTGTTGCTCATATTTTGGAAACCTTTTTTTAAGTTTAATTGAGTATCAAAATTGACATGCTACGCTTTTAGGGCAGCCGCCATAATAACTACACTTTTGACTTTTAGTATGAAGAACATTCATTTTCTATCTGTCATGCGACATAGACGTGTCTTAAAACAGCTCCGTGTGTTTAACGCTACTATAGTGAAATAAATTAAAAAAAAACAATAGCAGCGCTCATCAACAAAAGTTCGGTCGCGTCGAGAAAAATAATAGCTCCAACTTGTCTGAACTAAATCCTGAGCAGTCAAGCTTGAGCTGGAGTTCTCAATGTACAACACCGACGACGCCCCTCACTACAATGAAACCAACAACAGCATTTACAACAACAGTAACAACTCAAAGTAGTTATATGATGTCGACCGCATCTTCATTAACAACAACAACTGTCTACTGTTCGCAGGCGTCGATCACGACATCGCAATCGTCATTGGCTACAGCTGCTATTACAGCTAATCGAACGATCGCGTCATCGCAATCGTCATAGGCTACAGCTACTTTTACAGCTAATCCAATAGTAGTCATTGGGAACCGTTGGTCCAACAAATAATAAAATTCAAAACGCAGCTATCCCAAACAACAATACTCTCTCACACGAACCTAAAACGACAACGGGACAATACACAAACATTTCAAAGCAGCAATAAAAAACTAAAAAACAAAACACAAACAAGATTCCAAAAATACTGGCTCAGCCAATCAAATTCTTCAAACCGTTTCCAACTGTTAGCAGACTCTGACGACAAGAATGACGAACAAGACGATACTAATCCAGACAAAGCAACCCAACAAGTACAGAAGGCGCCTCTTAAACCTAATAAACCTCCGCCATTCTATATACAGGGTGTTGGTCAGATTAAAATACTAAATGTAGCTCTTAAAGGAGTGGTGCAGAATAATTTCGAACTGAAAGCACTTGCATAAACATGTTAAGCCAAAAAGAAACCAAATTCTATACATTTAAAGCTAAGGAAGATAGAAATTTCAAAATTATTCTTAGGAATATGCACCCTTCAGCTGATCACGTTGAAGAAATCAAATCTGAACTCTTAGAACTAGGCCACATAGTAAATAACGTTTATAACATTCAACAAAGAAGTACAAAAATGCCTCTGCCATTATTTTCCATAAAAGGCTAACTTTTAAAGACCATATAGTGGCGAAAAGGAAGCAATTAGACCTTAAACGCGTCGGATGTATTAGCTATTAGGCCAAAAATCAAAGCTTAGTCTGAACAACAAAGTCAGACTACAAAGCCATTCTTAAGCCGGCATCCAGCTATGGGGTATGGCAGCTGTATCAAACATCGAAATACTTCAACGGTATCAAAACATCACCCTTAGGAAAATCACTCGAGCTCCGTGGTATATACGCAATGACAATATTCATAACGATCTTCAGATGCCAAGTATAGCTGAAGAATTCAAGAGACATAGCACCAGATACATAGAAAAACTTGATCAGCACTGTAATATTCTAGCTATCAATTTATTGGATAATTCAACAACGAGGCGGCTTCAGCGAGTTCACCCGTTAGATCTGTCATGTTCAAGAACATTAAGATTAAGTTAAGATTAGGTTATTATGTAAGTATATGTTAATATAATATGTAAACCGTAAATGTGAAAATGAAGTAGTCAGAAAATTTGATTATAGTTCCTGCATCGAACTGATGGCAAATAAAAAGATAAAAAAAAAAAAAAAAAAAGTTTTCCATAGAGCTCAGGCAAAAAAAAATCGTCAGTTGGCATACAAAAAATTACTGCACCCTGTTTGTGTAAAGTGTGCTGGAAAACATAATACCGTAGATTACATTTTGGCTTTTGGCAAAGGCCTTACAAAATGTGCTTTGTACGGTGGAAACCACACCGCAAATTACAAAGGCTGTGAGGTATACAAAACGCTTGAAGTTCAGCGTTTTCGCGCTCTTCGGGAGAAAAATATAAAAAAAGTTGACGATATTAAGAGTAGTGCCACTACAGTAAATGCTACAGTAAATGCAAGTCCATCTGTAAATCCAGCAATTAGCTATGCTCAAATGGCCAGAACCCACAGTTCAACTGAAAACTTCCATACGATTGGTCCTACTCATCAAGATAATGTTGGCTCTTGCCTCCAAAATAGAAATCAAATCCAACCTTCAAACCCTTCCCACCACTATCCACTGCACCGACGTCCACCATACAGAATCCAGTTCTATCCAATCAAACGCAAGATGATGATATGCAAGAGCTAAAAAATATGATGAAACAACTAATGCAGCAAATGTCGGCTATTATAAATGTTGTTACAGTACTCGTATCCAAAAGAAGCACGTAAATATGGTCCCAGATAACCTACGTTTTATATTTTGGAATGTTAACGGGCTAAGACATGTTTTTGAATAGTATCAGTAAGCAGAAAGCATCACACTCGAATCATGGCTCATTGTAACATCGAGATAACCAACATACCCCTCTTGGAACTGACAACTAGACGACGTCTTAAAAAGATACGACCATAAATTGTTGTGCCATGTAATTTATGCCACATTACTTGACAGTGAACGTTATGGTATCTTACGAGAGTGGGCAGCAGTAAGTATTAGCTGTCCGTGGTTGATGCATAGGTTGCTACATAGCATATTTGAACAAAAGTATTAATATAATTGCTGGACATTTTTTTTTTAATTATAATTTACCCCATATATGTACTGTCATGTAAACAGACGTATAATTCAATTGGGGAGAAAAAAAAATATGAACATTTTTTTATTGCTGTAAATAATATCACTTTACAAATTGGCTTCATATGAAAGTACTCTAAACACACATATATATATATATATATATATATATATATGCGTGTGATCCCACTGTCTGAGGTAGCCCCCATACAAACCAAATAAAATAATAATTTTAAAATGTAACATTTATTGTATAGTATGTTTTACAATACGATTTAATATTTCGTTTGAATAGTATTAGAGCTTCGGTTCAACCGAAAGAGCGAACTATCATGGAATAATTCTCCTTTCAATTTGATATGAAATTCTATCCCGCGTACTATGTCTATAGCCATACAAGGATGCACTGATAGGACAATACGAAAGCAAAAAACTTGTCTACCTAGGAACAGAGACAACCAGCAACAACAATGTCAGCCTGGAGATAAGGCGAAGAATCACGCTTCCTAACCGCATCTGCTTTGGGCTCTGCAAGCAAATTATATAGAGTATCTAAATTGACATGCTACGCCCACTTTTTAGGGTAGCCACCATAAATAAAATCGTACGGCGCAAAATCACGGACCCTAGAATCATCTGATACAGTTTCTTTGGGAGTATTCCAAAAAAAGAATCTTGGTATGACTTTTATACGCTATATTCATAGGGTAAAAGGTTTTATTATGTTTGGCCAAATGAATGTTACAGGCAGAATGAGGCATGGCAGACCCTATAAAGGATAAGTATTCTTGATTATTATGGAAGTCGAGTCAATATAGACATGTTAAAAAAGGTCTATGATCGAAGTTTCAACCGGATGTCTTAAAAATTAGTGCCAACAAATTGAGCAACAACATGCACACACACGGACATACATGGCTAGATTGTCTGATCAAGAATATATACTTTAAAGGGTGTACGATGCCTCCTTTAATGCGTTACAAACTTCCAATCTCTGTGTGAATAGCATAACAAGAAAAACGTTAAATTCGGTGAAGCCTTAATACCATTCATAAATTGCAAATCGTATTGAAAAACACAAACATGGATGGCATGTAAAGACTACCCCAGAAAATGGGCCACCATATCGAATTTCAAGTTGATATTGACTTAAATTAAAAAGTTTCTCATGCAACATCACAAAAGTGGTCGGTGGGTTTGTACGAGGTGTGTACAAAAGGTAAGGTGACTTTTCAAATTTCGGTTAGAAGTGTTTTGCGTGCTCGGCGATTTTCTGCTATTGAGCTCAGGAGCTATTGAATGACGTCAACAACGATCCAGATTTGCTCAAAAGGGTCATAACTGGTAACGAAACATGGGTATATGGTTATGACGTCGAAACCAAAGCCCTATCGTCCCAATGGAACATCCCAGGTGAACCAAGACCGAAAAAAGCACACCAAGTTCGATCAAATGTCAGAGTTTTGCTCACTGCTTTCTTCGATTACCATGGCGTAGTGTAGTCGTGTAGTCTTTGCACATTATTTTAGATATTGCGCAGCTGGGGGTGTTCTTCCACGTCTCTCTAGCTTTGGTCCAGTCCTCTTCCAGTATATATATATGCTATATAGCGTCTGTAGATAGATTTGTACATCTGTTGTTTCTTCTCGCTGTAGCCCGACGCCTTCCATCTATGCCACGTTGACTGGGAATTCAGAAGATGTGCACCTTTTTTGAGGTACTGAGGGCATCAACTGCATCCCTGCTGAGTTTTGAGAGGCCCCATGTGCTGCTCAGCATCTTTTGCAATGCATAGTGAGCATTGGTTGCTATTTCCACAGAGTGTCCATGACATGCCGTCCGGGCCAAAGGTCTTGGATCATTTTGCCTTCCCAATAGCAGCAGAAACCTTCTCACACATAAAATCCACTTTTTATCGAATACGACATATGGATTTAAGCTTTAACCTATTCTGCTGTGACGATCCTATTTGCATTCAATCGACTGTGATGGATGAAAGAGCTCTATTCTGAGGAACATCAGAGAGTTTATTAATAGTATTCCACAGACCTCGCATCAACCGCATTTCATCACGCATCTACTGAAAAGCCTGGCTTAATACTAGGAAACTTTCCAGCTGGAATATGCCTCTTTGCAGTCTTGGTGATCTAAGAATTCTCTGGCGTAAAAACTCAGGCCAGTCTGCCTTATTATAGTTAACAAAGACTCGACGATCCGACTCAATAAAGACCCTTGAACTGTGGGTATGTTTGGTGTTGTAGTTACCTTCGGCTAGAAAACGATCGCTCAGTAAGTTGAAGTCCAGAAACTCTTTTTCGGATATTGTATGTAATTATTTACGAACGAATTTTGTTTACAGTTTTTGATGCGACTTGTGATAAGGTTTGTAGTTCCGAAAAGAGGCTTGTCTGAGTGGTTCGTGCCATAGAATGCTTACCCTGAAATTTGGAAATTGTATTTGTTCGTATATTTCGCTTCGACTTTGAGGTTCATGGTTGGCCGAGATTAACCCATGACTTTTTGCATTTGGGACTGTCGTAGCGGATCCATTTTTCAACGTCAGTTATAATCATTTAATGGAGTAATGAAGTAGAACTTCCCGCAAACACAATATATCCGGTACAAAGTTAGACAAAGTGATGTAACAATGAAGTAAAAAGTTAGCTTCGGTTGAACCGAAACTCTGATGCCATTCACACGAAATTTTATATTGTATCGTTAAATAATAAAAAGTGGGCGGGACACCCCCAATAGTATATGTATACGAAGCGGCTATCTATAAAAATTTCGACCATATCACCAATATTGACTTAAATTAAAATGTTTTTCATACAAAAGCAGAAGAGTGGGTAGTGGTTTTTTATGGGGGCTACCCCAAAAGCTGGACGTGGCGTGATACTCTATTGAAGTGCAATAAAAAAGTGTATATGCCAATTTTGAACTGGGTAGCTGGACTGCAAAAAATGCGCAACAACATACAGACGGACCTGGCTAGAACGACTCGTCTCGTGGAGCTGATCAAGATTATATATACTTTATGAGGTCTATGACGCCTCCTTTAATGCGTTATTACAGACAATCTGATAAAGTTTTTTGCTTCTTGATATAAATCATATATATATTAAAGCGAAAGTATGTATATCCGTTATAGACAGGAGAACGGCTGGGCCGATTTGGCAAACATTTTTTTTCAGTTGTTCGTTATTGCCAGGAAAGAAAATTTTGGGAAACCCTTCCGGAAAAATTGAAAATTGCTTTTTTGCATGGGATTTTGTGTGCAATCGTTCCGGAATGGCTTTTCGAAGAGAAAAGTGGAAATCTCTGGAAAAATTAAAATTTAATTTTTTTTCTATAAAATGGGAGGAGATGGCAAGTGATGGTTGGAGAAGAGGAGAAAGGGACAAGAAGAGGTGTAGATGAATTGAATTTAGAGTGGAAGGTGGGGAAGGGGTGGCAAGTGGAAGGGCAGAAACGCGCCGCGTACCATGTATATATAAGAGCACGGGAAAAATAAAGACGACTTAAAAGGGCCGCGTACAACGTCGCGGGGAGCAGCTAGTAAATCATATAATTTTTTTAATTACCTAATAATTATTGCCGCCAATATTGATTGTAATATTGACTGTTCCTGTGAACTGATTCGATAAATTTCGAGGCTTACATGGTTTTGGGTTTAAACGAATAGCCCTAATTCTTGTACTGAAAAGTTTTAATAGATTTTTTTGTTGTTTTGCTTTTTTTTCTCTATTTACACTTTTAATTTGATAAATTAATTTTTTTGACTACTTAACTTTTTATTAAAAAAATTTTTTCATTATTCTTATTTTTACTCATTACACAGGTCATGGTTTAATTGTTGGAAAGCTAAGGGTCATTTCCGAAGTAATTTTCGTAGAATCCGAATCCAGGGTCAGAATTGGCCCATAACGTCAGGATTTTGAGATAATGCTAATGACGTCGAAGGGATGTTTTTCGTAACTTCAAATAGCCATAACTTTGCGAAAAAAATCGTAATTGATCTCTTGAACTCTTAAATTAAAGTGTAAGAATGAAAAGAAAGTCTAAGTGATGTAACTGGAGAGACAGGCCAGTTGCACCCTGTACATATTCCCAAAAGTAGTCAAAAACGCCGTTTTTCGGGTACATAACCTCAAATATGTCAAATATCTCCTGACGTTATGCGCCAATTCTGACCCCGGAATCTACGCAACAAATTACTTCGGAAATGACCTTAGCTTTCCAACAATTAAACCATGACCTGTGTAATGAGTAAAAATAAGAATATTTGTAGACCTGTGTTATTTGTTTTTTTTTTTTATGAGCCCACATACCGCTTTTTGTTTGTTTTGTAAACGATATGTTTATTTATTTTATTGCCTGTATCGCAGGAACGATTCTTTTCACTTATATTTCGACGTTCTGGTCCTTGCTCTCGTGCACCAATTAAATTCAACACTTCATTTTTTAATATAAAAATTTCGCTGCAGCCGCGCTTGTAACCGTTTGATTTCGAAGTTTTCAATCTAACACAATTTATAGTTCTTAAATTAAACCAAATTATTAAATAATACAGTGCTGACTGCACATCCCGCGGCGTCAAGTCGGACTGGACTGCTTACAATTAATTCGTGGATTGCGTTCATTGATGCGACGGCGTCAAATTACGGTGAGAACCTATTGGTGTTTGTCTGACTGCAGATCCGGCGACTTAGCAGCGCGTGTATCAATGGTTCCGATGTTAGCGATGTTAATTTAATATTTTTATAATAATTTACTTTAAACTTATTTAAACTTCTACCACCTTCCTTCTACCTATATGATACCTTCTCACAAACTAGTACCCTCGATGCCAGGAATAGAGTGACGCATTTCACCTAGCGTTAGACTAGTTACAGTCATAGTCTCTAAGATTCAGATACTAAGATTCAGATAAGATAAGATTCAGTACGTGCTGAAGATTAAGTGAATATGTGCGACGGAGGTAGACCAATGATCATCTCCATTGCAGTAGGAGAAGAAAATGACGAATGCTGAAACTGAGCCAGGGTTGTTTTGGTGCTAGGATGCACATCTGAAGTGTCATTTGGATGGCGGCCATAACTATCCTGTCAAAAATTCAAGTCAGTCAGCTTACACCGTCTCTGATAAAGGCTTGGAATTTTAGGCTATTCGCGGTCTATTCAAGCCGAAAACCTTTTTTTTCCTTTTTTTTTGTGTAATTAATTTTTTATACTGATTAATACGGAATACTATATGAGAATTTTAAATGAATCTGTTAACTGACTTTATTTATGAATATATTATTTTTTCTGGCTTGAGGTCAATACATTGTGAACATTTTTTCTCAATGCGAAAAGAACCATATTTTATTCGCGCATAAAATTTTGCGCTAGAAATTTTGAATTTGTATAAACAATTAGGGTTAATCTTAAGATTTGATTTGTTTTCCTAAGCTGTGATATACATAAGTAGTTTAAAATTGTTTCATACAGTCGATGGCTGATGAGTGACTCCGTTGCGGAATGTGTTGACCTCGGGGAAGCCAGTTAAACTTATCTGTAAATAAGGTCACTTAAAATATGTATTTAATAATCGTTTTGAAACAAGGTTAATCCATTTCAGTTTGATAAAAACAAATTTTACAGCATTCAAAGCTAAAAAATTATATAAACTCTTCGATAGCTCATCTGTCAAGCGAGCTTGCTAAGTTAACAATGGTAACATCTAATCGACCTAAGGCCCCAATTATTTTTAGTTTTCTGCAAATAATTACCTATTATTTCGAATTTGTTCAACCCAACCCTTTATCCTAGGCTAATGAATACATGCTTTTTTGTATTGTAAATTAAATGTACTAGATGTTAAACTATCTAAAATTTAGAAACTCAAGCTATTTTCTTGCCGAGAAAAGGGAAGGTGTAAAGAATATCTATGCTTCGATTATACCGAAATTAACGTTTGCTTTCGTTAAGTAATCTTGTAGTTCAAGTACATATTCACTATATCGTTACTCAACAAAAAATTAAAATAGTTAAATTTATTTATTTTTAGAAACAGTATATATTTTTATATCGCGCTTTGTTGGACACCGCAACATTTGGCAATACAGAATTTACAGTAAGCAATTTGTCATCTGCTATTGAATCACTAAAAGCAAAATCTGCTGATGGTAAAGATAAATGTAAATTGGAAATAGAATTCGAGGTTCGTATTCACTATGTTTATTATGGAACTATATAAAATTTTTTTTTTATATTTTTCAGAAACAGTTAACATTTTTTGATGAAATCAACAAATCGTGCTGTATCGGCGAAAGTCATGAAAATCGTGGAAAGAATAGAAGCGACGACATTTTTCCATATGATCGGAACAGAGTAAGTTATATGTAGTTGTGACATCGTATATTCGAACTTCTATAAAAATTTTCTTTAATCATAAATAATATGGCACACGAATCAAAGAGTTCGATTTTAAGTATAGAGTATGGCGAAGAAACAAGGTATAGCTCATAAAAATTTAATGTGCCGTTTACATACAAGTGATTTTTGTATAGCATAAATCTGTGTCCTACAGACGTATAGTATATATGTTCCATTTGACCAGCCCATCTCTGCTACTAATCGTTGAAAAAAAAATTTCCCAGTTTATTTGTACATCGATCTTATTCATACATCTAATAAAAAAACATAGACGATAGCCTATATGAAACTCACAATACTTCTAATATCAATTTTGTGACGAAATATTTATACTTTTCTTTTGTATGGTGATATAATTGTATTATGCAAATTTCAAAATTTTTTATGCTGTAAAATACTGTTTTTCTTCCAGGACATCAACTTATTTCTCTACTTAAGCATCGAAAATTCAACACTGCTACATCGAAACATGACGAACGCTCAATTACATATTAAAATCAATTCCAACCATAACTAGAGCGTGACGTAGTCGTATAGGCTCGATCAGCCTATAACGCTAACTAGGACTCAGTATCAGAGCTAGAACGTCGGAGGGCCCATCCAATCGGAAACGGGCACCGCGACAGGAAATCATGTCTATCCCGGATATGGTTAAGTTAATTTATGCGGGATCTTGTCTGTATCTTTAATGAAACGGAGAATAACCTTAGACTAGGTGTTTCTGATCTTATCAGATGAAGTAAAGGGTATATTTATCTGCTCAATTCTGGGACTGACCAAAGCCGGAAAATCGCAAAGGTGGTGTAAACTAGTTTCGTCATCCTCTAAACAGAGTCTACACGCTGCTTCTGAGAGTCCTAGTTTATTTAGGTGATATCTCAGTGGATGTTGGCCAGTGAGGTAGCCCATAAGCAACCTCTCAGATCTATTGAGATGTGCGTTA
Source organism: Leucophenga montana (assembly GCA_035044765.1). Classification (NCBI taxonomy): domain Eukaryota; kingdom Metazoa; phylum Arthropoda; class Insecta; order Diptera; family Drosophilidae; genus Leucophenga; species Leucophenga montana. Next base: position 25,103 of record JAWNNQ010001569.1, read on the forward strand.
GTTTTTTGGTATATAGGACGAGTTAGTAACGTCGACTGCCGTAGACCAGGATATTGTATCTAGTACAGGGAGGCAGTGCTTTTAAAACAATCTACTATGAAAGATTTAGACTTAGCCCAGCTAAGTCCACTAAAATGTTGCGGACCTATAAAGGAAATTACCGAACCAATCCTGGCTAGTTCATCAGCATATTCCTTGCCCGCGATGCCCTTATGGCCAGGTACCCAACAAATCGCGACTTTGCGGCTGATTGACATTATATTGGCCCCTTAAAACTTAGGTTACTGCTTTAATAGCCGCTTAGCTATCTGAAAGGATGGTTATGTTGGCCCCTTTATGACTTTTATCCAAAAGATATCGGGCGCAGACCTCAATGGCGTGGGCCTCACATTGAAAAAAAGTGGGCCAGGCACCCATGACAATAGAGATCTAGTGCTGGTTCCGAAGATATCCGCACCTGTGCCCGTATCGGTAAGTGAACCAATTGATCGTAGATGGTCCCGCACCAGGGCTGCCCTCCTCCCAGTCTGATCGACATGGAAGTAGAACTGAGAAGCGTCTGCCGAAACGCAGTTTCGTGGTCAAACAATATGAAACGTTGCAGATTTCGCTGCCAGGGATGAGTTTAAGGATACTAGGTACGTTGCAGTTTGTCGCACTGCCTTATTGCACATGTTTGATGAAGTTTAAGGGTGGCGTATGTTACTATAGGTTTCACCATTAAAGTATAGATCCAAAGGACAGACGTTTGCATGTCCATAAGGCCATCGTTGCCCTGTTGAGGACATTTTTGAGATGAGTATTCCAATTTAGTCTTTTGACAAGGGTGACCCCCAAAAACTATACTTCATTGGAAAATCCCAAAAGAAAGTTTTGGATGTATATTGCACTTGGCATACCAGTTGGTCACAGTCCGAAGAGATGAACACATGATCGAGACAGGTTGCCCAAATCTCCCTGAAACCAGGACCGCCAGGTCATCAGCATATACATTGACGTTTTACCCTTGAGAACTGAGCTCGATTAGGAGTTCGTCTATCCCTAGTGAATGGCGAGAGGACTCCTCTTGGAGGTACCCCTTGATCGCCCTAATACTGATAGTCACACTACAAAGAGAAGATATGTCACGTGGCATATTAAAGAAAATATTAACGAGTGCGCGAGTCCACATCAAGATAAGCACCTAGTGCTATTTTTTTTATCGATAGGTACTTTTAATTTTACCGACTAGGTTTTGATGTGCGCCTTCATATTGGCGAATTGTTAATCATGAAAGGGGTATGAATTGTTGATTGATTGCCTAATGTCAGCAAGACGTTCAATTGTCTTAAAAAGGAAGGAAGTAAGACTAATAGATCTATAAGATTTAGCCAGTTCCGTGGGTCTATTACCCTGCTAGGGATAAAGACGATGGACACCTTCCTCCATGACCACGGTATATAACCCAAGATGAAGCAGAGCCGGAAATATGCCATCTCCCCTGGGGCATAAACTGCTGAAAGCACATAATCGCCCATAGAACTTTGTCCTTAGCAAGAATGCCACCAGATAGGCTGCAATTTGTTTTGCAAAGACCTTCCACCTTTCGCGAGACCGGCTTTTCATGTGTACCTGATCCCGACGCGATAGCACCTATAATGGCCTCATCGCCGGCAGCTTCCCTACTGGTGGAAGGCTGGGATTCCGCTGTTGGCAACTACTACGGATCCGTCTGGTGCTGTGCCAACTCAGATGGGCCCATATGGCCGAGCTTACTTCCGTTTAGTATTAAGCTTGATGTGGCTGAATCTTTAGGCGATAACTCCTTTCAAGTGTCGCATGTGCCACATCATTCACTGATACGAGCAGATGATGTTGATGAATAGCCACGAACTAAATGGGTTTGTGGAAACTTATTTTCCTCTAATAATGTGAAGTTAAAACTAACCTTTGCCCTAATGTGGCTGAGGATATTTGTTCGAACAGACGAAAAAAAAAAATAAGGGGAAAAGAGAAATACACTACTCGAATTCTGGCTTCACCTCACTCAACACAACGGACACTCGATTGTGACATCGATGATAGCCTCTTGCAGCAGTTTCATATGCTCTGATGTAAGAGGGAAGTTTTTTATATCGGCCGGAAAGAAGTCCAACTTAAGGCTACTCGCTACACGGCTATATGAAGGTTTCGCTGACGCTTTAGTCGACCGGCTCTTAGTGAGGTGAATTCTTCTCCAAACGCAGTCTCTTAAAAGCCAGTCCATCTGTTGTTTGAACATACTCGATGGCTTTTTTTTCTCGAGTATTCGTTAGCCAGCGCTTGATTGAAGTAACGCATCTCATTAGAGGAGAAAATAGCAAAACCTGGACCTTTGCCAGTTTTGCTAGAGTGCTGGAATGGCTCTGGCGTCTGGATTGACAATTTGGGGTACGGCCACAACCGCCCTGTCCGATTCGGAATCAGAGGACAGATTTCCCTCTGATACCTCCTCTCTGTGCCAGAGCCCGGATGCCACAAGAAGTCGTATCCAGAGGTCGCATATTGAAGTTTGGATACTTTAGCCATTCACCTCATATGATGTTCCACATTGTATTTGGCGATTTGTTTCCTTGAAATTGGATAAACATTGTGAGAACCACACCAGTTCGAAGATCACACTGTAAGATTTTATCCAACTGATTTTACTTACCCCTACCCGACTACGTCAGCCAAGTCATCAGCAGAGACATGACCATACTGATAAGTTGTTTTAAAGGGTCACCACTCTGGAGGTTATAGTCACACATTCCAATTATCCAACAGTTATGGGCGTGTACCAAAATTATGATACAAGTGATCCCCCTATTGGTCTTTAACTCCAAAGAAAAAAGTCCAACCATCCAAATGAAAATATTTCGTCACAAAATTGATATCACAAGCAAGTAGGCAATAGGCTTTCGTCACTTGGTTTTTACCTCGTCAATATGTTTTATTATTTAATATCAGTCATTTTAGAGAAATGAAGCCTTTACCTTGCTTAAGACTTCTTATATGAACCATAGATTTGTGTGGGGTTATATTTTTTGAAGTGGTCCGCTCTGAACATATTTACATACAAATACAGATTTGTGTAGGGGCTAGCAATTAAAATAAGGTTGCCATGTTCTTTTCATAGACTTTATCTCTTATAGTCACGAGATATTTTCGTTCAAGCAGACTATCGGACGGACATATCTATATCAACTTGTCTTCCGATGCTGATCAAGAATATATATATTTTTCCTGTAAAAAGTGAGATAAACTAGAATGAACAGTTATAATTGCAAACAATACTCAAAATCACCAGCAAATTTCACGAAAACAAATATTTTTTTTTTACTATTTATGAGGTTATTAATATTTTCTAATTCGATTATTTGACATGATCGACGCGATAACCACAAATGATAAAACTTTCTGATGAGAATGACAGATCAGTGTTTTTGTGTTGACAGTCTGTATTATACGCCAAGTTCACACTAATGTTTTTATTTTATTTGCGAGTAACACCACCCTTTGATGAGGTTAACAATTTTTTTATGGGAAAGACGAAAATCGACTCAATGAATGGGCCGAATGTGCCTAATGTATTATTTTAGTGGTCTAAATCCATCTTCGCATTATTGCCTTTCAAATGAAAGCGGTGGTTTCAAAGTCTACAACGAATATAGGTAGAAACATTTTTTGTGTTTTATAGATATAGATATGCAAGCGCAAATCATTCACACCCTTTTTAAATATCTTAAACACAACATATTCGATTAATTAATTAGTAAATTGCTCACTTATTTCCGCTCTTTTCCTGGGCGACCCTTAATATAGAAAAATTGGAAAAGTAGTGGGCAGAGGTGAGTCATCCATAACACACTTAAACGGATTTCATCCTGCCAAAACCCCGATCTGGTCGACCATTTCTTTTAACAAAACGAGAGAAAAACGCGACATTAAGTTAGCGCGACTGAATCCAAGGTTGACTACTCACCAACTAAAACTAGAAGTAGAAGGAAAGCTATTCAAAAATAACTTCCAAGGGTACAGTCCTGAAATCAAAAAAATAAAAAAAAAGCTGGGTATGATGGTCGAGTAGAAGCCTCATGTAACTGCTGTAAATAAGCAGAAGCGAGAAGAGTAAGTTTCCAAGCCCCCAGTGTTTTTGCAACAAGGTTCTTTTTTCGGATGAGAGCAAATTTTGTATTTTCGGGATAAAAGTAAAAAAACTGGTATGAAGACCGGTACGGCCTTTGAAAAGGAAAATTTGTTGCCAATCGTTAAACATGGGGGAGGAGCAATTGTGGTTTAGAATATAGGGGTCGTTGGAGGTATAGTAAATGGGCATGGGGAAGGAGAGGCATGGGAAAGGGTACCAGCTAGTAATATATATGTTTGTATTTACTTTCGCTTGAATAAAAAATGGTTTATTTAATTTAAATAACATGCTATTAATTTAATATATGCTCTTTGGAATGTTCGCAATATGAATTTTTCTGTTTTTTTTTTTTTTTTTTTTGGATAAATTTTAATATTGACCTGACCGGTATACTAAAACTAAAATCCAGGAACCATACCGAATACCGAAATAAATTGGAACCGGTGCAAAACCTTATACCGAAACGCACGTTTCGGTACGTACCGAAACCAAAATACATTTTGGTTTTATTTCCCGGTTTCCACCAATATATTTCGACACTCTTTAAGAGTCTGGTACATAAACAATTTTACTAAACTATCTTGACAAACAAAAACATGTTTATTAACATTGACCAACAAAAACAAAACTCACAATATGTTAAATGTTCATGGCCAACAGACGAAACAATATCTTCTTTTTTCGCTGCGGAGTTTATAACTAATCTCTGTTGTGCATTTTATTCTACTTATCTGTTATATATGTACCTGAAATTTCGAAACATTTTATCAAATCCGATTTTATGAGAAGAGATTCAAAATTGTTTACAACCATATAATTGTATAGCAACACAAAAAGTGCAATACAAAACTGGAGACGAATCCGTCCAATATATGCGAAAAGGTAAATCTATAACATTAAAAAATAGAATTTCTGGCATTTTGGTAAAAAAAAAGTGTTTTCGGCACACTGTGCAAATCACGATAACACAGACCTGCATTCGTCGACGTACATATTTACAGAGAATTACAACAAACGGTTTATGTTAGATGTACAGCATATCATAAACACACCAACTATCAAAAGTTTGAACTACAAAACATTTTGGAAATGGAATGAATGCTTTAAATAAGCTCTATAGTATTAAGAGGCTTAACAGTATTTTTTAATTGCTTGTGAAGAATATTATTGCTTTGGTACTACCAACGTTAATGTTTTCTCTTGTTCATATTATTGTTCCTAATAAATTTAATAAATTTATCGTATTTTTCAGGTTATTTTAAGTCCAATACCTCTTAAGGACAGCTCAACATACATAAATGCATCTTTCATAGAGGGATACGACAACTCTGATAACTTCATTATTACACAGGATCCTATGGAAAACTCAATTGGTGATTTTTGGAGAATGATTTCCGAACAGAGTGCTTCAACTTTAATAATGATATCAGAGGTATGCTCACTATTAACATAGAACACAGAGGTGCACACAAAAAGAGCAAAATTTTGGATTTAATGCTTTGTGAACTGCCCCACAATTTGTTCATAAGATCAACAAGAACGTCATTTTCAACTATGTAAATTATAAAAAAAACATCCTGACGATGTAAAAATCAAGTGATGAAAGCCTACATGCATCTCACAAAACTTCTCATATCAATTTTGAGACGAAATATTTATATTTTTCATTTGTATGGTTGGAAATGATTGATATATGTAATTGAGCGGTTGTTATGGTGCTAATTTTTTTATTATATAAAATACAGTTTTTCTTCTAGGACATGAATTTGTTTCTCTACTTAAACATTTTCTCGAAAATTCACCACTATATCGCAACATGACGAAAGCTCAAATTCAAATTGTAATCAATTCCAACTATACAGATGAGAAATATAAATATTTCTTTCAAAATTGATATCAGAAATTTTGTGAGTTACAAGTAGGCTTTTTGTCACTTGATTTTTACCTCGTCAAGAGGTTTATTTTTTATTTGATATCAGTAATTTTAATAGAGAAGATAAATAAAGTTCTTTGATAAAATTTATATGAAAACTATACCTTGATTAAGGCTTCTTATATGAACCATAGATTTGTGTGGGCCGTTGTGAACATATGTTATAATTCATTTCAAAATAAAAACATTAAATTTTCATTTCAAAATTTAAAAGTGGGGCCAGATTTGTATAGCGGCTACACCTTAAAATGTTCTTCTCATACACTTTATTTGAAGATTGAAATGAAGAGTCTAAATATCTATCTCTTATTGTCTACCAGATATTTTCGTTCAAGGAGTCTGTCGGACGGACGGGACTATATAAACTTGTCTTCGCATGCTGATGAAGAATATATATACTTTATGGCATTTACCACTTATTCTGCCTGTTAAATAGATTTGCACATACTTAATATTCCCTTTTACCTTATGATACAGGGTATCAAAAATATACATTTTCTTTTTGAATATAGGAATTTAACTGGTCTAAGATCATTTTACATTGGGAAATATTTTTGTATATATATTATCTCAATGCGAAAGAAGGAATATTGATCAACATTTGGTTTTGTCAGAAAAATGATCGGCTTCCGATACACGTGTTTCAGAGTGTACCAAACACATCATCAGTCGGATTGGCCGTACATTGGTAATGATTGCTTTTATACCGAGCTTAATTGAAAATCGTCTTGTGTATCTTACGTTTTTCTGTTATCCGATGATAACGAAAATAGAAAGACGTTATACTTTTCCAGCATGTTCTTCTTCTTTATTAAGGTCAATATTATGTTGAAATGCGATGTGGTGCCTTTTTATGGACAGCCACTTGACCTACATAGACTAATGGGCGTTTCCCGCCCACTGTTTGGGGTAGCCCTCATACAAACCCACAATTCACTTTTATGCCTTTGTATGAAAATCGTCAATATAAGCTTCAAAATTCGATATGGTGGCATCTTATAGATCGTACATATCTACTAGTGAGCGTGTACCGCCAACTTTTTGGGCTAATTTCTATTTAAACCCCCACGTTTATGTTTTACAATACGATTTAAAATTTCGTGTGATTAGTATTAGAGCTTCGTAGTTACGTTTTTTCTTGTTTTTATTTATTTTGTTTTATCGACATTGTTTAAATTAAAACAATTATTTTTTAAACAATATTTATTTTCAAATTGGTTAGCTTACATAACAAAATATGCATCCAATTAATAATAGCTGATATTGTATAAATTGTACACTAAATTGTAAATAAATTGTACAGTAAACAATTGAGGACTTGACGGCTCAATTTTCTACCGCGCTGCCTAACATTACAGACGACCTAGGTTTAATCCTGTTCAATGCAATATTGCTCCAAATTTTAGTTTAATTCATTATAATCATTTCATGCGCAAAAAAATTTTCTACAACCGTCAAAAAAGCGAATTCATGCCAAATTTATATAAGAATAAGAATATATATTAATAAAAATTTTAAATTAAAGTAAATAGCATCGTTGTGGAGCAAAGGGCAAGTGTGAAGAGTATTAATCCTTCGGTTCCACCGAAGTTAAAATTTTTTCTTCTTTTATACCTTGCCCTGAAGGGCCAAATGTATACTAAGTTTATGCGAATGCATGTAACAGGCAGAATGAGGCAGAAAGCATGAAGTATATACAGGGGTTGGAGCTCGATGTGTTACCAATTACAAATTCTGTAATTTTTACAATTTTTATATAAAATCATATCGTAAAAACAATTCAAAATGTTAGAAAAAATATGTTATCGTTCGATGTTTGTCCGGGAAGGATTCACACGCCGCTGCTCGACGTATTTAAGCTTTGAGCTTTAAGGAGTTGTCCGTCTCATATTTTTTAGTTGATACTTTGGCCTGCAGAATGGATTATATGGAACAATCCTTTGGCTACAATCGTAGTTAATTTTTTAATATGTGTCCCATGCTACGAGCAGAGACATTGAGTGTTTTCGCCAATTGAAATGCGCTTTGTCGTGGATTACGTTGAATTTTGGCCTTCACCTTTCTAACCATTTCTGCCAATGTTTCTGTCTTTGAATGTCCACGGCCATGGCGTTGTTTGCCGATACACAAACATTTTGTTCACATGTAAATGACGTAGCTCCTTAACAATGGCTGGATTCGATTTTCCAGCGAAATTCTAAGCAATAACAGTTGCGTTTGAATTCCATCTTGATAACTTGTTTTTACTGCGACGTAAAACGAATGATGCCTTAGGCTTGGAAACAACATAACAGACTGACGCTTGACAAAATAAGAGGGCGCTGTCATTAGCCGTTTGATTGCTACAACTGCGTGGAGTTAGTTGCACTTCGAGCGCCGACTCCTGTATTTTCTTGATCAGCGTCGAAAGTCTAATCGATATATTTGCCTGTGCGTCCGACCATCGTATGTTTTGAAGGAACATTTTGGGAACATTTGAACGGACGGCTTGGAGGATATTTGTGGATATTGTGGAGGGCACATGAGGGACAAGGGAAGTCGGATCATGGATTGGTGGCAGGGGGAGATGCAGATTCTCTTAAATCGTCACATATAAACTAAGGGGGCAGGGGAAGCAGTGGGTGGATTTGGGTGTGGAGGTAACATTTAGGAAAGGTGTCATAAGAGGGAAGGGGACATAGGGTTGTCGTTTAAGGGGGTAGAAGGAACAGGTGGGTAAGGGTGGCAGGCAGCAGATGGAGATTGATGTAAAATGTTTATTTTCATAAATTTTTATATGTTCACGTGATGCTATTTACTTTACTTTGAATATAAAGGACATGGGGAAAGAGATGCAGCAGAGAGATGTAACGCTATAAAATGGGTGGGGTGTGTTACAGAAAATCAATCAAACGGCAATAAAACTCAAACTCAAAGAACGATCAAATCATATTGGCTCAGCAATCCATCATCATCAAACAAACATGTTTGAACTATTCGGCGATAAGATCAAACCCAACATCGGAACAGTGGTTCGCTAGTTGAAAAATGCTCCCAAAACATGTAAACAGGAAATATCCTAAATCACCGCCATCCAAAATGTTCAGCTTATTCATCCGCTAACAGAATCTCTTAAAAAAAACAGACATTAAAAATGAAATAAAAGTCCTGGCAAATAATGAAATTTAAATTCTAAAGCTGCTGAAAGAAAAACAAACACAGTTTTACACTTTTCAACCGAAAGCAGAACGAGGTTTCAGTGTAATCTTAAGGAACATGCACCACTTCTCAGACCAGAAAGAAATTAAACTTAAACTCGCCGAGCTAGGACACGAAGGTTTAAATCTGTGATTAATGAGAAAATCGGGGATAGTTATGATCTGCAAGTGGCTAGTATTATCAACCCTAGAGTGATAATTATTGGCATGCAAATTAAGCACGAAGATAGTGAACTCACCGACTTTATTAAGAAGCAAAATGCTTGTGCGGACGACAAATCCTTGAAAGTTATAAAACAGTTTGAAGTTAAAAAACCTATTGGCAACCACTATAACGCCATCTGCTAGTTCTGAAAGTTTCCCGCATCATTTTTCTATATATGGTAGTGCTGTCCTAATTGCTGTTAACGTGAAATACTCGTCCGATATTAATATTAATTCGAAACTTAATATTAATTCGTCAAACTTTTTTATTTCGTGCTCCTATATCCCGCCAAACACTTCAGAGCATATTTATGGCTCTCATGTTGAGCTTATTCAATAATTTTGTTCGCAAATGCGTGACAATGACTCGAGCTGTGTTATAGGCGATTTTAATCTTCCAAACATTAGTTGGATTATTTCAAATGACTATTTGTTTGTTCAGCTAGTGGGCTTAGATGCAAATTCGACCAGTTTTCTGAGTGGCCTCGCCGATTTTAATTTGAGACAAATTAACAATGTGCGTAATAAAAGCAACAAGCAGTTGGATTTGGTTTTCGTTGATAGCTTTTGGGCCGGTACCTAAAATAGAGTACCTCGTATTTCTACACCCAAGAAACCCTATCATCCAACCCTCGATATTAGTGTTACAATTTGTGATCCGGTAAAACATTTTATTCCTTTAATGCCGAAAAGGTTATTTAAACGTGGAAACTATTCTATTCTTAAGTCAATTTTTAATAAATTGGCTGTTTTCAATATAGCTGTTTATATATTTAGCAAGCTTCTTTATAATGTCTTTGAACATTTTCTTCCGTCTGCAGTTACCAGTGAAATGTCAAATAAGTCGCCTTGGTGGTCAAAATCACTTTAATATAAAAAATCGACTTTTTAAAATATTCATCTCGGGAAAGGCCTCGCGCTACTCCTAATATGCTTGCGCACGAGGTGTTTATCTTAAAAGTAACCAAGTTGCTTACGCTAATTATTTGTGTAGTGTTCAGTGTAATATTAAATTGGACCCAAAGTCATTTTTCGACTTAGTTAATACCAAACGTAATACCCGGTCATTTCCATCATGCATGAAACTTTATTCCTTTCCCATTAATAGATTTTAACCCAGTGCATCGTGAAATGAAACTGTTCGATCTAAATTTTTCATCAGGTCCTGATAACATCCCGAATTCTGTATTGAAACTTTTTCCGGATACGTTCTTATTTAACCTTTCATTAAAAAGTGGTTCTTTTCTGGATTCCTTTCTCATTCCATTTCATAAGAAAGGAGATAAATCGAACATATGTAACTATCGTGGTATTGCAAAATTATCCGCGGTCCCTAAATTGTTCGAAAAAATTATTACAAACCATCTTTTACATTATATTGCTCCAATCATTTCTCCTTTTCAGTATGGCTTGAGAGGGTCGTTCTGTTCATACAAATGTTTTGGAGTTATTTCGAGAACCATCAGTGCTTTTTCTGATGGCATGCAGACTGACGTAGTTTACACAGAATTTAAGTAAAGCATTTCATAAAATATTGCTTTTTAAGTCATATAAAATTGGGTTTCCCTCTAATTTTACTGAATGGAAAAAATATTATCTTTGTGCGCGGAAACAGTGTGTAATTTTTAGATCAGCAACGTCTAAAATGATCGACGTCTCTTCTGGTGTTCCACAGGGTAGTCATTTGGGCAAATCATTATGTTTGCTGTTTCTAAACGACCTCCCGTCTGTCATTCTCAATGCGAAAATATTAATGTACGTGGACGATGTTAAGCTTTTCCTTCATTTCAAATTGCAAGCTCAATCCTCATTGGTACAAGATGATTTGGATCGCATGGTTGTATGGTGCAACACAAATAAACTTTATTTAAAAGACAAAATGTATAAATGTATGTCTTTTCATAGACGTAACCCAATTCAATCGTCTTATTGTATTTGTGACAACGCTGTTGAAAAAGTCGAAACGTTCTACGATCTTCGTATATTAATGGATCCTAAGACGAACTTTAATGCCCATATAGACATTACGGTGAATAACGCCTCGTCGACGCTGGGCTTTGGTAAAAGGTGGAGTTTGTCGACCCGTATTTAACGTAAGTTGTTGTTCACTGCTTTAGTACGCCCCATCCCTGGGTATGGTTGTGTAGTGTGGAATCCTCAGTACGAAGTGCATTCTATAAAAATTGAATCGGTGCAGAACAGAGAACGGCTTGGCGAGATTGCAAAAACGTTCATACACAAACAATAGCAGAATAATCGAGCCATTCGGCTCAAACGATCAAACTTGCATACGCACACGTTTTCACTGTTGATTTAAAATCGGTCAAATGTGCCAATATTTGTTGCTCTCTGAATTTATTCATTCTCGTCTTCAAACCTTTTACTTTGGGCGTTCGTTCATTCGGCTCAACCGATCAAACTTGCATACGCACACTTTTTCACTGTTGATTTAAAATCAGTCAAATGTGACAATATTTTATGCTATCTGAATTTATTCATGCTCGTCTTTAAACCGTTCACTTCGGGCGTTCGCTCATTCGGTTCAACATTGCTTGAGTTGAATAAAGAAATAACTCAAAAGGCAAAAATCAATGAGACGACAAAATCAAACTAATTGTTTTACATTCTCAATGCGAAATTGTCATGCAAAGTGCAATATATTATTCGGAAAACAGTTTTTAGTGTGCGTATCTGTTATTCGTTGTTGTTGCGTAAACCTAGTCAGTTTTTAGCAAATAAATAAATATTTTTATAAATTTAAAATAAATAATAAAATATGCTACATGTTTAAATCCTAAGACGCAGTTACGAAGAAAATACATTCAACTTGCACAAGGTTTTACCTTATGATTTGATGATGGTCTGCAATCAAAAATTTCATCTAGCAAGAGGCTGGTGATTTGAAACATTTTAAAAGAGATTTCTGTGACTCCAACGAAATTGATTTGGGTCGGAATTGGCGTGAAAGAGATTTCTGTGACACAGCAGTATGTGTGAATCGTATAAAAATTAAGAATTGCAAAACGAAACATGGCTCATGGGGCCCTAAATGTAGAGCAAAAGAAAAACAAATCAGCAGTCGTGTATTCTCGACTACGAAATACCCTGCATCCTTGATAATGTAGACCTATGCAGCCTTTGAAATTTTAAATCACAAAAAAAAACATTGTTTTCTTGTAATTTTCTTAAACACAGCACATATTCTCTGTTTTTCCATTTCTTTGGGTCAAATACACAGATGTTTTGATGTCAACAGGAACGCGATGATGTCATATAGGAACAAATTCCTTTCTTGCGATATCTACTCCACCGGTTCACCTGTGACATAGATTCGATTGTTTCATGGTTGCATAGTACCTTCTGATGTAGACAGTACCTTTTGTTGAAAGCCAAAATGTCTTGTGTGTCATTAAAAGAAACCTGTGAAAAAATTGTGAAATAAAACTTTGTGAGCGTTTGGTATCTCTAAAATCGTGTTAAAGGCAACAGATACTATAAGTCTGGTCACGCTTTCATAATCTGTTTATGGACTTCCCCTCATACACCTCCGTGTGCTAACAAGAGCGTCTTTCTGAGCAGCACACTGTCTATTGTTTGAACTCAAACCTTATTGGTTTACTTCGTGTAAACTGCTTAAAATATTGATGTCCGTAGTATCGAACCATTTGTTCATCAATGCTCAGATTTTCAGAGAAATGTTTTCATATAGTTTAGTGTATCCCGTTCTCATACTGGTATCATTTTCAGCTCGAGAGTTATCACTGTGCTTGATTTTCAGGTATCTGTATTAACTCATGCAGTTTTTTAGTAATATAACTATTTTTAGGAAATATATAGTAAGCAGTGAGAATCAGAATTTCAATAAATTTCTCTATGAACTTAGTTGAAAGTTGAAATTCATGGTCTTTTTGTAAGCGTGTCGCTATATCTCTTATAGATGCACTGTTATAATCGATTGCTTTAGTTACTTTATCAACCCGTTATGGAGGAATTTTCACAATATCTATATGTCCATTGTCGTCAGCAACGTCAGAATCAAAGAAAGAATTCCGTTGTAAACATTTAGTCGTGGAGCTTCGGGGTTCATCCGGATCAGTTGACTTGAATTTTATGCGCTCATAAAGCTCATAGTTTATACGGAACCTAAGCTCGACGCCAAATGTAATAGGTTCAAAAATCCTAAGAAGAATCTCTCGCGAACACTCCCACAAATGCTGTATCCGATGCTTCTGCATCTGCTGACCTTGTTGTTGTTGTAACAGCTTCTTGTGAGCTGTATCAGGAAATTATATATACACAATTTATTGTATATGAAATGAAATGTAGTGGTGCAAAGCAATATTTGTGAAAGTAAGAGCAAGAAAAACCGAAATGCAAACCTCAGGTGTCAAGGTCTAGGAAAAAGGCAACATCCTCT
>JAWNNQ010001572.1:0-85299 GCA_035044765.1 Leucophenga montana
CGAGGTGCTTGCAACTGTAGGGCCGACTTACTACCTTTATGATAGAATTCGTCATCCTGATGCTCTCGATTTTGCAGTATATACTGGCATACCATCAAGCCGACTGCGCATCTCTGACACTAGGGATCTCAAATCTGATCATTTGCCACTTATTGTAGATGCAAGTTTTTCTGCATGCGTCTAAGCCTCTAAGCCGAGGTTTTTGCCAAGACAAGCTAACTTGCCGATTTTCCAACAGCGTCTTGACCAGCTTCTCAACCTTTATATGGAACTTTGCTCTACTGAGGACGTGGATGATGCTGCTGAATTGTTCACTCGGCTGAATTTGCAACTCAAAGCAATCATTATTGAATCATCCAGATTTAAATAGGCCACCTTTAAATGCTGAGATCTTGGACTTGGTTCAGTTAAAGCGCAGACTTCGTCGTCGTTTTATGCGAAGCCGTATTGAGCGTGATCGTTTGGCATGGAAAAGAGCTGCTGCTGAGTTGAAAAAGTTTCTGTATGTTTTACGCAGTGAATTCTTTGATGACATGCTTCGCAATGCTGACCCCAACAAGAACTATGGGTTCAACTTATGGAAAGCGACACGTTGCGTAAAGAGGCAACCTTTGAGACAAGTGCCTATCAAAGACTTCAAAAATTCCTGGTGCCGCACGGATAAAGAGAAAGCTGAGGCATTTGCCGCTGAACTCGAAGGACGCTTTACACCTTTCGATCTAGCTGAATTAGATGATGTGCGAGACACCGCTAATTTTCTGTGAGAGAGCTGAACATATCATTTTTTCTCCGCAAAAGGATCGTCTGCAGATTAAAATGCTTAAGAAAAAGAAATCCCCGGGGTATGACGGAATTGATGGCAGAGTGGCAAAGGCGCTTCCTGGTAAAGCAATAATGTTTTTGGTACTATTCTTCAATACCATGATTCGCATCCACCACTTCCCATCTCAATGGAAGTGCGCTGTAATTATAATGATACCGAAACCTGGCAAACCAGAAAACCTTGTTGTGTCTTATAGACCAATTAGTTTACTACCGACTTTCTCAAAAATATTTGAAATAATTTTTCTTGGTAGAATGTTACCTGCTTTGGACGTCCAGAGTGCCATTCCTAGTCATCAGTTTGGCTTTAGGCATCACCATGGGACCCCAGAAGAAGTGCACAGAGTTTTCTAATATATTCTTAAGGCCTATGAGAATAAGCAATATAGCTGTGCTCTTTTTCTTGATGTACAGCAAACTTTTGATAGAGTCTAAATTGAAGGCCTTCGCTTCAAAATTAAATCAATTTTGCCTACATCGCAATTCCTTCTTTTGAAGTCGTATTTGCTTAACCGTGCCTTCACAGTCGAGGTGAAAGATGAGCGCTCAGGGTTCCGCCGCATTGCTGCTGGTGTACCACAAGGTAGTGTGCTTTGTCCTGTCCTTTGTTACTTTGTATACTGCTGATATGTCAGTTCCAGTAAATGAGAACATGCTTCTGGCTACATATGCTGACGATGCGGCCATACTTGCAAACTCAAACTGTCCACAAAAAGCTTTCTCTAACATTCAAAACTATCTTGTAGCTTTTCAACGTTGGGCAAATCGCTGGAATCTAAAAGTCAATAGCGAAAAGTCTAGTCACTGTACTTTTTCACTGAGGCAAGGGAACTGCCCGCCCGTTTTACTCAACAATTTGGTAATACCTCATGTTGATGAAGTATGCTACTTAGGTTTTAACTTTGAAAGACGTGGCATCTAACGTAAGCATATTCAAAAAACCGCAGCAGTTTGTTACGCTAAACTTAAAAAGTTAAAGTGGTTCCTTCGCCCAAGTAGTAAACTCAGCCTCGAAAATAAACTGCTTATTTACAAATCAATCATTATGCCTACCTGGATGTGTGGAATACAGTTGTGGGGCACTGCTGCTGCCACAAATATAAACCGTATACAAGTACTTCAAAACAAGGTCTTGCGTAACATAACAGATGCTCCTTGGTATATGCGCAATAAAGTTTTACATCGAGATTTGATGTAAGTTTTACATGGAACAGTTGAAGTTCCACAGCAGCAGATATAATGATCGACTGGCTTCTCATGTTAATCATTTAGCAGCGGCTCTGGTCGTTAATACATGTCGTAGACGGCTCCAAAGATTTCATCCAAACGATATTCAAAATAGGCATTAAGCCTTATTTTTTGTTAGTTATGTTAATTTTTTTAACATACAAATGTATTATAGTTTTTAAGTAAACTGATTGACATTGACGTACGATAATAAAAAAAAAAAAATGACATATTAATTATATTTGTTAATTTATAATTTATTTTTTTTTATAAATTTAGCGAAAACAAATATTTGTCGACAAAAAAAAAAATGTTGGCGGCAATTTTGGGAGTCAGTGCAACACGAAGAAGCATTGTAATTGCTTGCTAGAGCCAGCGTATAGCCGCCCCTTCCGGCCACCAAGAGATTAGAGTGGTTGTTCGTGTCAACAGTGCAGCGCGTCTTTTTAAGCTGATGCTGCTAAATTAATTTTATTTTAATAAATGGCTTCAATTGTGACATTTGGATAGGAATTTTAATAGAAAAAATATTTAAGAAAGGCTCGTTTAAAGTCAAAGGCAATTCCAACTTTACACTTGTCTGAAAATACTCTATTAAGTTCATTTAGTGCTGTTCATAGTGCACAGTACGACTTTATAGAAGATGGTGTAAAACCGATTGGACCACGCTTACACACTAAAAGTTTAGAATTGTCGCATGTGTCTCATGACATTTCGTACGAGCTTGATCAACAGTGTGAAATACAAGCGGTTGATAATGTGCAATCAGAAGAAACTGAATTAGTAGATATAGGAAATTTATTAAATTTTGAGGATTCGCACAAAAATCAAATATGCCAAGATCTGGCAAGCCACAGCTACTTATTGGCTTCTAACTCTTTGGAAAGCACGCCATTTTGTGCACTGCATAAGTAAAGAAAAAAACGAAACTTATTATAGGAAAAAATATTATGAGATGTCAGTTGATCTAAAAAAAAGAGGAAAGCTTTAAAAAATTAAAAAAAAAGGTTTATGGCTTTAAAAAATATTTTAATACGCAGAAATATGCGTGGCCGTTTTCGAAAGACAAAGATAAAATCTTATAATGTCCTTTCGACAAAAGCCAATATGTGTCATATTTCTGACGAGGCAAAAATTGTTTGTAAAATGCTTCTGAAAAAGACACAGAGCTACAACAGCACAGAAAAAATTATTGCTGAAAATATTTATTTTTATTCGTCAAGAACGTACGATTATCTTCGGGATCTTCTCAATTTAAAAGTTCCCTAAAAAAGTACTCCTGCGCATAGGGCGGTATTGAAAAATATGACTCCAGGATTTCAGCCAGACTTACTCGAAAATTTGAAGCAAATAATTGACCAAATGAGTGTTTTTATGGCTAGAGGATTGTGTGAAAATTGGAAATATGTTTTAAGCTATTCTGTTTCTGAAAAAGGCATAAGACATACAGACCTTAAGGAAAAATTTGAGTCAAAAATTGGGCTTTCACAGACCTTAGGGCTTAATGTAAGAGCGGTGGTTTGCGACCAGGGCTCAAATAATAGAGCTATTTTTACAAGATTGGGAATTAATAATAACAATCCCAGCTTTAATCTTAACGGCAAAAAAATATTTGCGTTGTACGATGTCCCACATCTCATAAAATCGCTACGGTAAAGCGCAATCTATCTACGCCCGATGGCTTAGTTTCGTGGAAAATTATACAAGTGATTTATAATAACGAAACAATGTTGTCCACACAACCCTATTGGAAATGAGAATATACTTACAGGAATTAAAATATCCACACGAAGTATACTGCATTAATGGAATGATTCTAACCATTTCATCCATTCTTTCGTTGGCTGAAAGTATTTGAAGTGAAAGGTCTGAGGTTTTTTTTTTTGTTGCAACTTCAAAACTAAACCAAGACCGTCTAGAAAATTTGTTTTATTTAATAAGATCACGCGGAGCTACAGATAATAATCCGACAATGTTTGAATTTAATATAATTATGTCTAAAATGTTGTCAATGAAAATTTTAACATCAACTACAGTATCTGGGAACTGTGCAGCTGATGAAGATACTATGTTGATTAACATTATAAAAGACTGCGGCTCAAATAAATCGATATCTAAAGAGTTTTCTAAGTCTTTAGATGATGATGATTCGATTTTCTCTGACGAGGAATCAGAATTAGAACTGTCTTTAGAAGCAACAAATTCAAGATACTTTTAATGAAAATGCAAATACGTTATTTTGCAGGGTATCTATTGTATAAGTTGTTGCAGAAGCATGACTGCGAAATATGTGTTAACCTGATGAAACAGTCTGATGAAGTACAGTGTTCTTCTGAGTATTTAATACTCAATAAAAATTTTGGCTACATCAACAGTAATTTAAAACTGAAAGCACCTTCAGATAAATTCTTTACTTTAATAAAAATACATTTTGATATTTTTAAACGATTTTTTCCTCATATACAAAATTTAAAAAGGAAAATAGTTCAAACATGTAGAATCGCCACAGCCAAATTAGATATATAAGCAGACTGGTTTTCACAGTCCTGGAATCACTTGCTCAATGAGTTTTTTTCTGATTTTAATAAGGAAGTATAGTAAATGGCTAACAGGTAAAATTGTAGGTAGTAAAAAGTCAGAATCTCACGTGAACAAACTCAAAAAAATTACTCAGAGATTATAAAATAAAATGAAAAATTTAAAACGAAATACATAAGCATATTTTCCGACTTTAGTATATTTTTAGTGATTTTAGTGTAGTTTTAGTTGTGGAACAAGGAAATAACTTAGTTTCAAGAATCCTAAATTTTTCAAATTTTGTGATTTCAAGTCGACTCGAAAGTCATATTATGACCCCATTTATGACCCCATTTATGACCCCATTACAATTGTGATGATCAAAGAACTTGTTAAAAAGTCATACCTTTTAAAAGCATTTCTTTTGTGCAACGATAAATTTGCTTAACAACCTTTGTCGAAAATTCATGTCTTATGATTAACCAATGATTATTGGTATATTATGACAGTGGAATCAAAGTCCAACTAAAAAAAGAAAAATTATATCAATTTAAAAATCGTTGTCTGATTTTTATTTTGGACTCTTAAATTAAAAATGAAAAATAAATATAATTGCTTTTAGTTCAATAAATACAAATATTGAATAAAGGTCCATTTGGTCTCCCAGAAATCATTCCATAATGATTTTTTAACTAAATATTGAATTTTTTATCATTATTTCCAGTCGCTAATGCTAATAACTAAATAAATGTCCAAAAAAGCCTGTACATACATGCATACATACATGCATCCATACATACACACATAGTCACTTGCTAAATAAATGAAAACAAAATGGGCTTGCGGCGACCGACCAGCGTATGTAAAGAAAATAAATAAACAAACATGCATACATACATACATAGTATATGTACGTAGGTATGTTATGTGATGTGACGAATACAAATCCGAACACACGCGACTCTCTCTGGGACCAGCAATGCTCGTTGACTCAGCAATTGCTCTCTTTCTTTCACAATTGTGAGAGCATGGTACCTGTCGCAGAAGCAATTTGAAGTGACATAGTCTTTTGTATGAGATGACGTCTCTAATATTATTCTTTTGTTAGTAATATTATTCAATTCATAAGACTTCTAAACTACCTATATCTTAGGCTCTAATCCAGCTTTCGGTGGTACTTCCACAAACAACTGAAGTGGCGTTATTAGTTGCTTTGTGCGAGTTCGGCCAAGTCAAACGCAATAATCGTGCGTTAACCTAAAACCAAAAAAAAAAAAAAAACAGAAAAAAAAAAGATAATTATATATATATAGTAGTCGACAGCCGCCAGCCGAATTTAAGTCAGTCGTTTGCTACTCTCTGACGCAAGCACAACATGGTGAAATTAACTCTCTACGGCATCGATCCCAGCCCACCGGTTCGCGCTGTGCTGCTCACGCTAAAAGCGCTTGACTTACCCTACGACTATGTGCAAGTGAATCTATTCACACACGAAGAACTTTCGCCAGAGTATCGTGAGAAGAATCCGACGCACACGGTGCCAACGCTGGATGATGATGGACAGTTTATTTGGGAATCGCATGCCATCAATGCGTATCTTGTGAACAAATACGGCAAAACTGATGCGCTCTACCCAAAAGATCCACTCAGACGTGCTGTTGTTGATCAACGTTTGCACTTCGAATCGGGTACTCTCTTCTACGGCACTTTGCGTGCTATAACGCGCCCATTGCTATTCGCAAATGAGACCGATGTGCCCCAACATAAGATTGATGCTGTTCTTGAGATCTATGACTTTGTCGAGATCTTTTTGAAGCAAAACGCCTATGTAGCTGGTGAACAGTTGACAATTGCTGATTTCAGTCTCATTTCGACGATAACTGCGCTGGATGCGTTGGCAAAGATCGATTCAGTGAAATATCCAAAACTCGTTGATTGGGTAGAGCGTATTAAGCAGTTGCCATATTATGCAGAAGTATGTGGCAAAGGCGCCGATCAGTTGACTGGCTTGATTAAAGCCAAAAATATTCAAATAGTACCTTAAATTATGAGAAAAATAAACATCTATAAAGCATATTGTTCTATTTCACATGAATTAATTGTATAAAGTTTCCAAAATAAAATATAATACTCAGATGACATAATTTCATACTGAAAATTGGCTTTATTAGAAAGACAAATGTTGAAATATGACTTCGGTGTAATGAGCTGGCTCGGAGGTGGCGCATTGTGGTTTTCGAAATATAAATAGGCGCATTGGGCTGGGAGGAACACAGGCAGATAGACGGACGGACATGGCTAGCTCCATTTGTCTAATAAGTAGGAGTTTGAAATAGTCTGAAATTATTACTCTTTTTTTATACTTTGAGCACCATCAAACGAACTTCAATTTATCAAAATCAAACATATATTGACAATGTTATCATATTTTTTCCAATGGAATAATATTTTCGTCTAGCTATTTATTTTTGTTCTGGTGAACCAAAAATGGTTAAAAATGTTTATTAATATCTTACGTTTATATATATATATATATATATATATATATATATATATATATATATATATATATATATATATATATATATATATATATATATATATATATATATATATATATATACATATATATATATATATATATATATATATATATATATATATATATATATATATCTCTCTCTCTCTCTCTCTCTCTCTATATATATATATATATATATATATATATATATATATATATATATATATATATATATATATATATATATATATATATATATATATATATATATATATATATATATATATATATATATATATATATATATATATATATATATATATATATATATATATATATATATATATATATATATATATATATATATATATATATATATATATATATATATAAACACTCTCATACATAGCCAGCATAGTTTCACTTAGCTCTTTTCTCCGAAGCGCTCTTCAATTGTCGACATTTCTTGGTATAATTATTTACTCAGAGTTGACCGAGATTTTATGTGAAGAATCCTAAATTACAAATCAGGTGTGAATAGATTCTACTATAATATTGTCACTCTATTTGCAATATCTTAAGGAATACATTGGAGAACACATAAAGTATAGCTGTGCTTGAGCAGCTCGGCAAGGCAAGTCGTGCTAGTCATGGTCGTATATCAGATTGTAAACATATACAATACAAAAATTCATAGTTTAAATAGATAAGATTTGCCTACTTTATGTATGTTTACTAATACATATATTAAAAATTGACTTCAAGAAAAAACCGCATAAACCAGTTTCGTAATTAATAAGTGACGAGCGATGACAAACAAAAAGTAAATTTGATTCTTCTTTGCACCCTTCTATTCTAACATAGAATGAACAAGTAAGAATCCCAAATTACAAAAAATTCATGACTTGCTAATTTTTCTGTCACTATTTAAGTCTTTCGTTCAATATTATCGCATATCAGTATAATTTCACAACTCCGAAGCAACGCAACATGAGCAAATTAACGCTTTATGGAATCGAAGGAAGTCCCCCAGTGCGGGCAGTGCTTCTTACACTAAAAGCACTCGGCTTGACCTACGAATACAAGCAGGTTAATCTACTAGAACTTGAACATTTCTCACCGGAATATCTCAAGAAAAATCCACAACACACAGTTCCCACATTGGAGGACGATGGTAATTTTATTTGGGATTCGCATGCTATCATCGCGTATGTCGTAAGCAAATATGCTACAACAGATGAATTGTATCCGAAGGATCTGCTTAAGCGTGCTGTTGTCGATCAACGTATGTATTTTGAAGCGGGCGTTGTCTTTGCGAGTGCGCTGAGGAACATAACTGACACTCTGTTGAAAAATAACGAGACGCATATTTTACCGCATAAAATTGAGCCTGTCATCGATGTATACAACTTCGTAGAAGTCTTTTTAGAGGGTCACAACTATATTGCGGGAGATAGCTTGACCGTAGCTGATTTCAGTCTTATAACAACTGTAACTTCATTGACCTACTTTAAGCAAATCGATGCGGCCAAATATCCAAAGCTGAATGCCTGGGTTGAACGTATGAAGCAGTTGCCCTACTACACTGAGGGCAATGGTAATGGACTGGAGATGTTATTTGAACTGTTGAATTCAAAGAATGTTACAGTTTCTCAGATTTAAATTTAGTTATTCATTCAAAAAATTTAGTATGATTTTTAACGTTGAAACCTTAGTTGTAGAATAAATTTCATAAATAAAAAATGATATTAACGCTGAAGAAAGACTACCCTGTTTTGTTTAGCTTATATTTGCTTTGTGGTTTCATTGGATTTGCTCGTTTGGTCGTATCGAACCAATTTCACCACAACCTGCGACTTGTTGGAACTTGTTTTGTTCGTTTGCAACATTTTTTCAAGAACCAAGTGAAAAGAAGAATAGAAATGATTTGAAGCATTTGCCAAAAGAGTATGTTTGCACAGTAGTCTAGTATAATAAGCATATACATATGTATGTACTTAAGTTGGATGTTTTCTATTATACTATATGATAATCCGCATACAATCATAATACAAAAGGAGATAAAACAGTATTTATCTAAATCTAAATTATGATAAACATTAGAGTACATACATTATACATACATACTAGAGTACGCAAATTATCGATGACTCATAATAAAGTGAGTAGGGAATTTAGAGAATATTTAATGCAGAAACCTTTAATAAAATGTTTAAATTACATTAATAGCTTTATGTGGGAGCGGTAATTTGTGTACGGGAAATCAATAGTATACAAAAAAAAACAGAACAGCCAACCTTGTTGTATTGTACGGTTTTGTGTATAGCTTTTAATGGCCATTTTATAAATGTATTCCTGCTCTTCTGGTAGCACATGTTCTTCACATTGAATATTTAAATTTGATGGATTAGTGAACGATTATACACACAGGTTGACAAATAGCCGGACGTGGCAAAAACAACTTGCTAATGGTCTTATGTTTGCTGCCATTTTTGCAACTCATGCGAAAAGAGAGTAATTTTAATCTATATAAGGTAATTATTTAACTTTTTGAGTATTAATGCATGTGTGTCGCGCCACCATTTGCCTGTGAAACTTTTGTATCCCTACCTTAAATAATTGAGGAGTTCCATCTTTCCGATGGAACTTATTTATTTGCATACCCTTGACATATGCATGTATGACATCTCATCTCCTACCTCAAACAGTTTGAGAGAAATATTGTCTTTTCATCACTAGATTGGCTGTGGTATAGTATATTTTGCCCAAGTAATGTATAACATACTTACGTTCTTGGCTTACGTAATTCCAGAAACACAAATTTTCGCTCTTCATAATAGTATAGATTGTATGAAGAGTATAAATAAAAAAATAAATATTAAAGTGTTTGTATATACATATGTCTGTGAGCTGCCTGAGCTGAGTAAAATAAGTCGAGGTGATTGACTATGTTATACCCTTTAAGCTACGTTTTTTTCGTTGTATGCCTTGATTTGCCTCCAAATTGTTTCCAAATTGCTTTTTAGAAAATCAAGGCATACTATATAATTATAACAAATATTTTGAAAAAAAAGAACTGTATTTGTTTTTGTAACACTGCGGTAAAACGGTTGCAAGTTATATGAAATTTCAAGTTACTCTGGTAGCAGTGCGGTACCTAGAGAGTCTTTACCTACTCGTCTTTATGTGTTCTCCTAAGCTTTCTTCGTTACGTTACATACATTTTTATAGCTCAACAAACCCTATATACCCGTTACAAATTTTGTTTGTGCAGGGTATAAAGAACGGTGCAATCGAGTGTGCTTTACTTCGAGATACCCTGCCTTAGTCTTTATTTGAACCATAGATCTGTATAAATGACTTGTTTTTTAGTGATTCAATATATATTGTACAATACACACTTGTACATATATAGGTTGGTTTTTTAAAGGTGTAGAACTTTCAATTGCATTAAAATGCTGAGATCACATAATTTCAAACTGAAAATTGGCTTTATTAGAAAGAAAAGTGTTGAAATATGATTTCGGTGTAATGGGCTGGCTCGGAGGTGGCGCATTGTGGTTTTCGAAATAAATTTTTACAATTGGCAAGCGTTGTTCTGACGTTAGTCTATTCATCATAAAATGGAAAAACAAATTGAGCACAATTACAATTTATGACAGTTTAATTCTTGTAAAAAAACACCCTATATATGAATGTACAAGCAATCCGTTACTATATAAATTCATACATACTTAGTATTTACACACAAATTTGATTTGAAAGTCATACAAAGCACTTACACATTGTGTTTAAAAAAACAAAACACTCATCACACAGTTGTTGTACTCCGTTCGAGCTGTTCAGTTGTTTAATCTAGACATCTACTTGTACTTTGTCTCGCAATGGGAAAACTTGTGCTATACGGTCTTGAAGCCAGTCCACCGGTTCGTGCCTGTAAACTAACGTTACACGCACTAGGATTGCAGTATGAATACAAGCTCGTTAATCTGCTGGCAGGTGAGCATAAGTCAAAGGAGTACATGAAGAAGAATCCACAACATACTGTGCCAATGCTCGAGGACGACGACAAATGTATTTGGGAGTCGCATGCAATTTGTGCTTATTTGGTGCGAAAATATGCCAAGGATGATACACTCTATCCTGGCGACTACTATCGACGTGCTGTAGTCGATCAGCGGCTGCACTTTGAATCTGGTGTTTTATTCCAGGGTTGCTTGCGTAATATTGCGTTGCCGATTTTCTATCAGAATAAAAGTGAAGTACCACGTGAGAAGATTATGGCTATCTATGAGGCGTACGACTTTCTGGAGTCCTTTCTTGATGTTCAGCCGTATTTGTGTGGTGCTACAATGACTATAGCTGATTTTAGCTGCATTTCGACTGTGTCCAGTTTGGTGGGTTTAGCACCGATCGAGGAACAACGTTATCCAAAGCTGCACGCATGGCTAGAACGTATGGCAGCAAATGTGCCGGATTATCAAGCAATCAATGGCAATGGCGCTCAAATGCTGATCGATATGTTCAGCGCAAAGATAACCAAAATTATTTGAACTGCAAGAAACATAGAAAAAACAATTTATATTTTACATAAATAAAATCTATATATGTATGCACATACCTGTCTGTTTTTCGCATTGACTTTGCTGATTATTTGAGGTCAACATGCGCTGCGAATTATCAAATAATTAAATATATGCTTGTAT
The DNA here is from genome assembly GCA_035044765.1 of Leucophenga montana. Lineage (NCBI taxonomy): Eukaryota > Metazoa > Arthropoda > Insecta > Diptera > Drosophilidae > Leucophenga > Leucophenga montana. The sequence continues at coordinate 11,794 of JAWNNQ010001572.1, forward strand.
GTATATAAATTTATAAGTATGCACATTAAATAAATACTGAGCTTATGTAAAAATAGAATTTATTTATTATTATTATTTTTTTTTTCTTTACGAAACTTTAACAAATATCACAAATGAACATGAAATGCTTAATTATTATATTTACTGCATTATTTAAGTTGAATTGCGGGCGCGTATTCGAATAGCTCATATAAAATTATTGAACAGCAATTTCTCGTTTCAAATAAGTCTTGTAATCTAGAAAATTGAGGCGTAACCGCAAGAGAATATGATAAAAACTATGTAGTGCGGAACAATATCCAAATGAAATGAAATCATAAACTTAGAAATAGCAACATGTGCGCAAGAATGTTGATAAATGCGTCACTCTTGCTACTTAATATAAATCGTTAAACGCTGAAGATCAGAACAACCGCGCTGACGCAGGCAGCGCAATCCAGGCCCAGACTAACTAGAAGTCTTGCGTTTTTCAAGCGCCTTAAAGACAAGTTTCATGCGTTGTACACATTCACGATGATTTGACTCCCAAAGTAAGGTGGTCAGGCGGCCAACAGTGGCCTCGTTGTCATCAGCGTTGCGCTGCCACTGTAGCAGCAATTGATAGATGACCTTTATAAATGGAAAATCCAATAAAATGAGCTCGATAAATATGCATTATGCATTTACAAACTCACCTCTTTGATATTGCCGTGCATTTGATGATCGATAATCGCTTGCTCAATCTGTCCCTCCGAGTGTCCCAAATCGCGCATCACTTGTTTCCAGCCTTCGCCAAGATGCGTTGCTATCGTATCGAGCAGCTGATGATTGGGCTCATCCTGTGACTGCATCATAGCAACTATCGTAAAAGTTTTCCGTAGTGGCTGTCGTTTCGCACCACTTGAACTTGTTGGTAGCGCTGCGGCAGCAGTTATTTCATCTGCAGTTCCACAATTTTTGCGTGCGTTCTGATTGAAATTGTAGACAGAGCCAAAATGCAAATTGCTGCTATTCGAGAAGTTCATTACCACTTGTTGCTGTGCACTGTGCACATTCATGGTATTCATTGTGTTGTTGGAGGAAGTGGTTTCAGCTACATCAAAGTTGTTGCCATTGACCAAGGCACTGGAAGATCCCGGAAAGCTTACTGAATCGACTACTGCCATGGAATTGTAGTTAGGATCGGAAAGTTCACGTACCACAGATTCTGTTAGTTCGGCCGATGACGTGGGTGTGTTTGATACGTTTGGCAGCGACAAGGAGGCACTACCATTGTTTTGCTGCTGACTATCATCAACAGGTACTGCATCTGTCTCCAAACGTCCGTCCGACTCTGTCTCCTTACCAAATATGCTGGGCAACAAATTCTTCAATTTTGGCATTCTCGTGAGTTCTGCGTTCGTTCAATTGAGAAGTATTTCCGGAAATGCCCAAACGAATTGTGAATTTTATGAAAAACAAGATCAGATCAACCTAATCTGCGATCTTATACATTTACTCACACGGAAGCATTATTTGTACAGACTGATTTGTGCAGGAATATATGGCAACGCAACAATGCACAAAATATCACAGAACAGAAGTACATGAGGAAAATAAGCCCAGTGGTTCTGATTTCCCATTTCACCACTTTTCGCAGCTTTTATATAAATTACTGTGTGTGTATGTTTTCATGTTGTATATAAAGGGTGCGTATGCCATGTTCAGTTATTGGAATCCAATTTTTGTTCACTTCTACTGTTCAGATTAATCTAAAATTAAACATGTATGTGTGTATTTGATGATAATACAACTATAAAATTTTTGACGGTTAAATCTAAAGAGCGGATGGACAAAAAAAATAACCAAGAATAAATTATAAAATAAAATACAAGAAAAGACGTTAACTTCGGTGGTACTTACGTTTTAATACCACTCTTACAACCTAAACGTGGGATATAAGATGTAGAAGACTACCCCTTAAAGTGGGCGGGAAAATGAATCGAAGAAAAATTATTTTTGTACTGAACCAAGTTTCCACCCCCCCCCCCCCCGGAACAGCCAATGTTCTATCAATACTACTCTGATATCAAATATTAACTGTGTATGGTAAAAATGAAAAATAAATATGACAATAAAAAATTATCATAAGGATCATAGCAAGCATATCAAACAAATATGTTTTAGTATATTTAAATGAATGACTTCTCATTCGATTCGTTTTAGTTAGCAACCTATTTTTGTGTAGATGACTAAAATAGGTGAATTCAAAAAAGTTCATAAATAAATTATTAATAAAATAAAATTGTACTAAAACGAAAATAGTACAATTCAGAGTTTTAAAAAATTTTCATAAACATACGAGTATGTCCAAAAATAAAAGAATGGGAGCTTATTTTATCATACACATAGGTAATCAATTTTTATAATGTACAGCTGTATCCTTCACTGCAAACAATCAAAGCGCCGCGCATTTATTTGTAGACGTATGATTATGAAAATTTGTTGGATGTTCATTTTTCTTCTTTCATTACAGAGCTAACGTTTTTTCAGTATTTTATTTACATTTTGTTTAGTTCACCTTCAGTTAAATTAATAAAATATTGTTTTTCGCTTTGTGTTTAGTTTATAACAGAAAATATACTTTTTCTTCAGTTTTAAATTTAAAATTTCTTTGCGAGTGTAAAATCTCTTGCTCGTCTATTATATTTTAACTAGATTCTAAGTGACTATACTTTATAGTGAGAAATTGATGTGGAATGCAGAATTGCGCGTATATTGCCAGTGTTGCTGCAATTAATACGTATACCATATTACAATAATTCTACTATGGTAACACAAAATTTTATACACAAAGTAGGCAACACTGTATTTCATCGTACAGCACGGTGCGTTTGTTATTAAATAAATAAATAATATATAAAATAGAAACAGAATTTGCATAAGTTGCAGCGACAAAGTGAAAATAAAATAAAACATTTGCTTGGCACGCTTTAAATATTCGTAAGCAGACAACTGCGCATCGAAAATTTCATACAGAATCACTGCTGTTTTTTGTGGTGGTGATTAGTGAATGAGTCATCCACTACGTAGTCATTGAATTGGCGCTACAGATAAAAACAACTACACACACACACACACACAGATAAATACTCGCGTATTCAGCTAAAAACAAGTTAATAAGAATTTTGCAATCGTCTGACGTCATCGATAGAAAAATGAAAACAGTCGTTTCCGCTGCCGCAGCTGCCGTCACGAACAACTCAAACAGTTCGACGACAACGTCAACAGTCGCAAACATTGTGCCAAAGACAGAACCACTGGGACCGGACGAAGGCATGCAGTTTCAAGCGCCCCTTACATCCTCTACACCAAACGCTGCTAGTAAACGACCAGCATCCTTGGACCTTAATAAATCAACAGCAAAAAAACGTTCACTTATGGCGCCGTTGCTAATTGATTCGCCGGATTTGCAGAATATTAATAAAACGCTCAATACACCCGATTTGGAGAAAATACTGCTCTCTGGCAATATGCAGACGCCACAACCGGGCACAGTTTTCCCAACAAAGGTGGGTCCAGTAACCACTGAACAGGAGGAATTCGGCAAAGGCTTCGAGGAAGCGCTGCACAACTTGCACAATAGTAACAATTCAAAGGTACTACTCAGTAGCAACACTTCGTCCAATACTTCAGCATCAAATACAACAGCGAACAGCTCTAGCATGACTGCCATCAATGTTGGCGGTATGAGTGGCGGCTCGTTCACCTACACTAATATTGGTAAGCATAAAGGCTTAATAGAATTATGAAGTTCTTACTAATGTAGTTTTTATATGCATAGATAACGTTCCCTTTATAAAGGATGAGCCACATAATGGAAACAACTCGCCACCAGTCAGTCCCATCGATATGGAAACGCAGGAGAAAATTAAACTTGAGCGCAAGCGTCAGCGCAATCGTGTAGCAGCTTCCAAGTGTCGCAAACGCAAGCTAGAACGCATCTCCAAACTGGAAGATAAGGTTAAAATTCTAAAGGGTGAGAATACCGATCTAGCAATGGTGGTTAAAAGCCTTAAGGATCATGTGGCACAATTGAAGCAACAGGTTATGGAGCATATGGCTGCCGGCTGCAATGTACCTCCCATGTGCAATGAGACTCAGCTTTTGCAGAGCAAATAACATAAGGATTATGAGTGTGCCGAAGACGATGAAGAAAATGAAGCAGGGGTTGGGGCGGGTAATGTGCAGCAATTGATATGGCAGGAAGAGCAGCAGGTAGAAGAGTTTGATGACTTGGCGGAAATCGAAGCGTCAATAGAAGATAAAGCATTTGAAACGGATAGCAACAATGAACAGCTACATCAGTTGCCAATTGAACTATTATTGAGCTCATCTACAATAACAGCAACAACTACGGATACCGGTTCAAGTTACTCAACGGATTCCTATAGTTGCACGCCGCCGGAAACTGACAACATACCAAGTGTTGAGGAATGCACCGTGCAGACGATGCACGATAACGATAACGACCTTGCCAGTGGTGAACGTTCAATGGTGCTGGTCATCTTTACGGACTATAATGCCTCATAAAAAATGTTTACTAATTATGTTTGTGCCTTGGCAAGTCGCAAATACGTTTAGCTTCATTGCTGTGTAATTTTTTGTTTATTGGATCGAATTAATGTGCAAATGCCTTGTTTATGTTTTAAAAAGCTTTTATTTAATTAATTGATATGTACTAGTTTTAAGCTAAAGTATTATTTAAGCTAAATACACTTAAAAATAGTTGTTAACTGTGTGTGTTTAAAATATAACTTTATTACTTTTCAAAAGCACTACGCGAATGTTTATTTTTTACTATACTACGAGTATTAATTTTGATTTTTGAAGCTATTATTTTTAAATTATTTTTTTCAAATTATGTTATAGTACGCTAATAATATTTATTTATTTAATATAATTTTATAAAGACGTATGCTACTAATTCCAACTAAAGCACCCATACCTACAAGGAATCCTGGGATCACATGGACGATTTATAGGCTAAATACACAGAGCGGGATTGCTACGCTGTGGATTTATGCAATCAGGGTTGCAGAACAAACACGAAAAATCATGAGTTGCACAGAAGATGTCTACAAACTTTTCAAATGGCAAATTATCTCAAACAAATTTCTCCCTTTGCTCACGGTTTTTGAGGTCGTGCTGTCTTGTTTCTAGCACTCAAGAATCACGAGTGGGTAGAGAATCTAATCATCGTAGATGTTAAACCTTTTTCAAATCCAATTCCTTATCAAAACCATGCAGAAACTCAATTTACTGGTAAATTGTCAGATGGAAGTTACGAAAAATTTAGCGACTATTGTCAAGGAACAGAACTTGGCAAATAAGATAGAATTGCAATATACACTGGCCAATCAACAATTAATGGTTAACAATTTTGGAGGTACTGCTTTGTTGTTTTTATATAAGTAACAATTTTTTGATTATAAATTTAGCACTTTCAATATACTAAGGAAGTAGTATATTTTCTAATTCTAGCTTTTTGGACTAGAACTAAAGTCAGATACGAAAATCATTTGGATAGAAACGGTTAAAAAGGAGGCAAATACATTTGCTATATGTGTGACCACCAAACGTTTGGCATGCAAACGTTTACCATGTGTATTTTGGCCATGTTTGCGTATAGGCTCTTATGCCAAATTATTTGTCGTGTCTGACCAGCTTTGTTTATTGTGTTTGGTTGAGCTAGCAAATAAATTGTAAGGCTTGAAAATCATGATACAAGGTCAAATCGTTAAATATTTATAGGAATTAAAATAGTTTCAAATATCATAAATATATGCAATTACAACATACTTCTGTAAATTCATCTAAGCTATTGGACTTATTTTTATGAAATTTATGGTTAATTTGTAAAAATTTAGTGCAGTACCACTCCCCATATAAAAAAAAAAGAAAAACAACAGGGAGCAACGTATGCCAGATACGCTAAATAAGAATAACAATAATAAGCCCTACTACTCCATACAATTGATTATGGTTTTTAAAGGTTTTTAAATGTAAAGCTTTATGTTGATCTTATATAAAGGCAAAGCAAACAAATGTCGAAAATTTATTGCTACTTTTAGCTGATAGACTATGATATACATATGTTGTTTAAAAAATTGTACACTCTGTTCTTCAATGGTAAATCTGTGCACATATTTCATAAATCATCACAAAAATCATAAAGTTCTTTTCGACGAGTTTAACGAGCGGAAGCAAAATAGCGGTTGCACAGTCAAGAGAGGTTTTCTCTCTTGCACTAATGAGAAACGTTGAGCTAAGTGATATAGCTGAAAACACATTAAGGCAAGCGAGACAAAAAATTACTTGGCAGAGCTGTCACCTCGCTTAATTTAACCGTTCTGTACTAGTCCAGGAAAAAAAAAACAACAAATACTGCTGATGCAACAACAACAACTATTATTTGTCGAGTTTCATCGCAGCCGCAAAAAATATGGCCGCACATTGAAAAAATTTAATTGTTTAATAAATTAGTTAGTGGAATCAACTACAACAGATGCAAAGTACAGCTAAATGGTTGTTTAATGCGTTCATCAATTTAATTTAAGTGTTTCCATAGTTTTAATATGTTAAAAAGTTAAGCGTAAAGTCGTCGGCATCAATGAGAACAGACGCCAATTAATTATAAAAAAGAAACAAAAAACAAAAGTGCAAAAAATCTAAATAAAGTGTAAATAAGCGAAAAGTATCATACATAGAACTAAAAAGAAGAAATTTAAATAAAGCAGCTACAAGGTTTTCTATTAGAGTGGTAAGTAATTTTCTGTGTAGAGGCGACAACTCAACTGTTGCGGCAGACAAAATTGTGCAACAAAATTAAATAGAAGCGCTGCCAGACACAATATTATGCGCCGCTTTGCATGCTATTGGAACGTCGAGCAAGCAAAATAACAAGAAATGAATGCTTGATATAATGGAAATGCAGCTGCATTTTAATGCAACTTACAGGAACAACAACAGCAACCATAACAAGATATGCAGTTAGTAGAACAATAAAAAGTGCAGCACCGCATTTACTTTGACACTGCACATTTTTTCATGTACATATTTACATATGGTATTGTATATATGTATATTTTATATATGTATATGTATGTATATGTAGGTAGGATGCAGCCACAGCAGTACGTTGCACTTTTCATTTGAATACTTTTTTTTTTTTGGGGTGGTTTCTACGTTCCTTCGTCCATCAAATTGTGACAAGGTGACTGCTGCAAGCAAGATAGCCTGTCGTAATTTGATTTAGTAAAGAATTGCATAAATGCATCCTTAAGCAGGGTTTTTATTTTGTATGTTGAAAGTTCACACAATTGTCAAACAATGAGACACCTTTTTGCGCGCTTTGTCTGCACTAATAAAAAAGAAGAATGAATTAAAAAATTTATTTAATTTAAATAAAAGACACCCATTTGCATTAAAAATCATACATACGTATTTCTATATTGCAGCTGCAAACGCAAAGCAAATATTGCAATATTGTGAAATAAATCAAGACCAAAACCAACAAAATGCAACACCATGTGCACGCTGCGACGCATCGGAATGCACCACATATGCGCGCCGGTTATCATCATATGCCCCTGCAACAGCAACAACAACAACAGCAGCCAACGCAGCTAGTACCACCAACGGTTGCCACAAATGCACAGCCGCCCCAACAGACACAACAACAGCAAATGCGCGAACACAGCAATACACGGTAAGCAGTCACCTCAACAGCGGCAACAACAGCAACAAGCATAGAACAGAGCAGAACACCAAATAGATCATCGTTCGTCTAGCAATTATCATGCTGCATAGCCAGCCATGCAAATGTCAATAGTAGAAACGTTTATGTGGAGTAGCAACTTTTGCGGCAATCGTTTGCCAGTTCGCTCAGCAATTATGTTAATTTCTGTCACTGACAATCGGTGTGAGACTCATCATCCCATTTTCTCAACTCATAAATTATAATTTCAGTGCTCCTTTGTTCTTTGGCACTCAGCATGACTTCCGTTCAATAACGGGTTTCTTAGATACTGCTGCTGCTACTGCTACTGCTGCAATTATCCTTGTCAGTAGTAGCAATAATAGCGTATCAACGATGGTGGTAGTATTTGTCTTATACGCGCTCTGTTACTCTCAAATCACTCGCTCTTTCTCTGTATCTAGCAGCGTTGATGGCTACTTTTGTACTGCTCATCGCCAGCAACGATGATCATATGTTTATTTTCATATTCTCTAAGTAAGTTAATCATTGAATGGCACAGTGGCTTAATTCGTTGCCGGCTGTCGCTGATCAGTTGCGCTTTGTATCGCGTTCGCGACGTGTGAAAAATATATTTGCTTTACGTTTCTTTGCTATTCAAACACTGCGTCTTGTGTGCAAAAGACGCACCAATTTAATTGAACAGCATGTAATAATAAAGGAGAAATTATTGTGAACATTTCTTAAAGGTGATAAAAAAGATTTTTGATATAAACGATAGTATGTATATGGAATGTGTGAGAGTGCAGTTCGTAAAGAATCTAGTATAACATAAGTTTAGTGTAGTAAATACACACAGTGAACTACAAGACTGAAATAACTAGCTTCCTATTCTTATTTGAACATATTTAGAATGCCATATTGAGTTAATTTATTTATTTAAAGGAAAACGTAATTCGTATTAATTTTTTTTTAAAGTAAATCGAAAAGATCCCGGAAATACTCATTGAAAGCCTACGGTGACACGACAAATTCGAAAACAGAGGCATAAAATTGTTACAAAAAGTTGTTAATGATTTGTCTCGATGATTGTGCTCGGAAATCCATCTCTTCGACTTTCGATAATGTTAAAAAGAAATTAAGAAAATTGTGCTTGAAAATCCACATGTGCGCATCAAGGATATACCAGCCAAACTGGTGTTCTCATTTGGATCTGTGTAGAGTATTATGCACGATGTTTTAGGGCATGAGACGAGTTGAAGTTTGACTTGTAACGAAATTCGCTTCTTGTTGTTAAGCAAACACGACATCTGCAATGGCCTCGTGTGACTTTATCCTGTTACCACGACGCAAATTATCATTCCGCGTAAAGCGTTTTCCGACAAAAACGAATTCGCAGAGAAAGTTGAAGACGTTGCCCGTATCGTGCTATGAAATTGTTTTGAAAAATTTGTAGAAAAGTTGGAATGTGTGTATTGCACTGATTGAGGATTACTTCGAAAGGTACAAAGTAAATATCAAAGAATAATTAAATAGTTTCCGTTTTATTGAGAAATTCCTTTTTGATCACACACAATAAATTGGAAGAACATTTAGTTAACCATTGCAACATCTCAATCAGCATACTAAGGGCCGTTTTCATGATATAAACGATATAACTTTATATAACTTTACCGCTCATATTTTTCAGGCGTTATGCTAGTTTTCAATGTCACGACTCCAATTAAGCCTATAACCGTAACGCCGAGTTCGGCGAGACGATAAATTTATCAGAATTTTTTGCAAAGTGACCTGTCAACTCGAACGATAAAAAACCAAAGCAAAAGCAAAATGAAAACAAACAAAATTGAACTTTTTGTATTAAAATTTTAAATGCAAACGTGCACATTATATTCATAAATTAGCTCTCATCCATTTTTTTTTTTTGCTGATTTATAATTTTATTGTGTTAACGTTTTTGCAATTGGACCACCTCTTCAAATATTCTCCAGGGCTACTCAAAATTGATTTATTATAATGTATTGTGATGTCGTGAAAAGCACTACTCAATATTATTCCGCCTTTAGCATATCTTGCCGTTTCGTATTTTCTTTTTTATCGGTAAGTCGTGAGAATGGCCCTAAGTCTAATAAGTATTAAAGTGATTCACACTTTAGATTCGGCAGAATTCAGAAATTAGTGGAACCAGGTTTAATTAGAAAAAATACTCGACGTTTCGAATTGCTTCCGATGGAATCGTTAATAATGTTTGATTAATGGAGCAGAAGCAGTACAGGAATTATGTGTGCAAATGAGACTGCTGTCCGCGTTATCAAGTTCAAAATCATCGTTTTGCATTGTCTACTTCATAATCTACTATAAAATCGCTCGCAATAGCTGAAAACAGATGTGACAGACTACATAAATTATGTACATTCTTAAGCTGCGTAAAATTTTACTAGCGTGGCCTTGTGTCTCTATATGTCCGTCCGTTGGAATAACTAGACTATAAATGATGGAATCAACAAACTAGACTGCTTCGTTATTTCTTGTAACACCCTATCCCTTTAGGATCATCAGGATAATACGTTTTTGACAATAAATGTAACAAGTAGTAGGAGGAGTGGAAAGTATTAAGTCTATATAATATTGGTCAGCATCGGGAGTCGAATATATTAATATGTCCGACTGTCTGTAGTCGTAAAAAATAGTTTTCAAAGACTATTAGAAAGGTACTTAGTTTCCCAACTTCTATATTAAAATTTCATGATATTTGGGTCATTTGAAGCGGAATAATTGGCGACGGATGAAGTCTGCAGATGTTCTTCAAGATGTTGGTAAAAGTCTTTTGTATGACTTCTATATTCATAAAACAGTTTCCGTTCTACAGCAAATGCATTTTACAGAAAAGGATCATAATGCGATAAATTGAACTTTAAGATTTTGTCTGATTTTACGAACAATTATAAGAAAATCTGTAGTAAAGATCACAAAGTTTGGTTGGTCAACATTTTTTTTCTCACGACTGATTTTAAATCGCGTATAACACTAAGAAATCATTCACGACATAAACAAATATCACCATAAACTTGGTTCATCAATTGAATCGTATCGGTAAAAGATTTACCATGTTTGTACCAAAACTTGTATGTGTCTGTTTCATGGGTGTAATTGTTGACCCTTTAACGCAAACATTCTGTCACTTCAGATGCAAAAACTCTGCTTTCAGTGGATTAAAGCTCATAAAATTTTAACGGGAAAATGAAATGTTCACCTGTATTTCCAACGTTTTAAAAGTGACGCCACCAGAAAATGCGCTATTTCAAAAGACTTGTTTACTTGTTTTAGGCCCATTTATGTGGATACTATATGTGCTTAAATAAGCTTCTAAAATAGATTTCAGCCTACTATCTCAATAATTTATACAAAAAAAATCCGCAACATTATACAGACGTGCGAAAGTAGATAATTATGTTGCCTACGAAACCTTCTATAATGCGTTACAAACTGATACTGTTTCTTCAAACTAATGCGATTAGAAATTGATTAAGTTTAATGAACTATAATGATGCAATTATTCACAGTTCCCATGTTTTCTAGTTTATTTGATTTAACCAATGCTCAATCGTATTACTTTAAAATTGCATGCAGTTGAATCCAATTAGCAAATTTGCAGGCGTTACTAAAATGCTTTTGCTTGAACACACATATATATAACTTCTATATGACTGCTTTGAGATCAATGAAGTTACCCATACGAATTTGTCAGGTCAGACACTCAATGGTCCATTGGAAATATTCAAATATTTGCGCTGACTGACAGTTCCGACTAGGCATCAGCTCAATTGAGGCTGACAGTTGGCAAAAAATGACAGGGATAGATTGCACAGTTCGAAGCTCAAGGCAAGAAATCAAAGGGTATGCGATCGCGGCTTTTGTGCTTTGTCAGTCAGTCAGCAGCAGTCAGTATCTCCTCTTTTGTTCAACCCTATACCGCTGTTGCCTTCAGATACAATGAGGAGTAGTGCAGCATCAACAAAATGTACATAAACAAAGGCAAAAAGATATATTTTTTTTTTAATTCTGCTCGTTTTCAGGTTTTGTTTGGCATTTTGTGTGTGTGTTGTACGTGTTTGCATTGGTTTTGTTTTGAGGCATATTTTTATTTGTGATGGGATTTCAGACAATGCCAGGCAGACTGTCCTTTGTACTTGCTGTGTACTTTGTTGCGTTTGCGCTTGGTTTAATCCATTTCAAGTTCAGTCAATAAAACCATCGTCGCCATCAGGCTACTCCAGTTTATGCTGACCTTTATTTTTTTTATCTCTTGAAGTTTTTATTAGGTTTAGCAAAAAGAAATAGAAATACTTTGACCACAAGCCAGTGTCGTTTTTCGGCGATCATTATCTTGAAAATCTTAATAATTGTATTGTTGTTGTTGTTGCTTTTTTTTTATACGTATAATTTTATTGCGTTTCATTATCAGACTGAATAATCATCATACGCATTCGTTGCATACATCGGCAAATCAAATGCAAAAGTTACGCCAACAACATCAGCATCTGAACAACAATCCAAAGTGCGTGCAGCCGCAACAACAACAACAAACATACAACAATCACACGCAGCATCATAATGTGCCCTATGCTCCAATGGCGCCACATCAGCAGCATACGCAGCCACATACACATATACCACAGCCGCCGCCACACATTAATACCTATCAACAAGGTATGCACGGCAGTTTAAATAAATCGCAACCGCCGCCGCCGCCGCATTTCTATGTCAGCAACAATACCAATAAGCCAAAGTTTAATGTGAATCACAACAACGGTAACCACTACAACGTGAATAATAATCACACATATGCGCCAAAATCTATATTACAAAACACTAGCCGAGCGTTAAAAGCCAAAACCACCAACACTACCACCAACACCGCCACAGCGGATGCAAAAACGAATGGCGCCACAAGCAGCTCGCCGGAATCGACGACTCAAGGCAACAACATCGTTATTACACCTGAAGTACTGCCAGTTGTAACTACGACACCAAATACTTCTACGGAAAATGTTGCAAAGACAGATGAAACCACACCGGATGCAACCGATGAAAACTCTGTCAATGATCCGCAAGAAACAGAGCAACATGCCATTGGTGCAACATTGGCTAATGAAGATAATACAGTACCCAGAAACTCTAAGGATAAAACTCCCATGTGTCTTGTCAACGAATTAGCTAGATTCAACAAGGTAATAGTTTTCCCCTTAACTATGTGATTGTTAATTTAATTTCGTTAATTTCATCACAGATTACACATCAGTATCGCCTTACTGGTGAACGTGGACCGGCGCACAACAAAACTTTCACAGTTACCCTAAGACTCGGTGAAGAGGAGTATTCCGCCGATGGCTTTAAAATCAAAAAGGCACAGCATTTAGCTGCCGGCAAGGCAATTGAGCAAACGAAATATAAACATCCACCACCAAAAACTCGTCGCAGCGAAGAGGGTAGCAACAGTCGCATGCATATAACGCCTACTGTTGAGTTGAATGCGTTAGCAATGAAACTCGGCCAGCGTACATATTATCTTTTAGATCCCACACAACTGGCAACTACAGATGCTATGGTACCACCAGAATTTGGTTCACCATCACCTTATATCATGCCGCAACATCCATCGGCACCGCACGCTGCTGCATATTTGCGTCGTAATGGTAGTTTTGTTACTGGACCGCCACCGTTACATGCACAGATACCGCTACCACAACAGCGTTACGGACACCGTGGCTATCCACCAAAATATCCTGGTCGCTTTCCTATGGGCCCGCAGCTGGGCAATCACTTGATGCAACCGCATGGACCCTACGCTCCAATACCCCCCGCCACACCCAGCAAAATTACGCTTTTTGTGGGCAAGCAAAAATTTGTTGGTATTGGACGCACATTGCAGCAAGCTAAACATGATGCTGCGTCACGTGCTTTGCAAGTACTTAAATCGCAGACAACAAATCCGAGTGAGGAAGCGCTAGACGACTCAATTGAAGATGGCGATAAGAAGTCTCCTATATCACAAGTGCATGAGATAGGCATTAAACGCAGCATGACCGTACACTTCAAGGTATTGCGCGAGGAAGGTCCGGCACATATGAAAAACTTTATCACAGCTTGTATTGTCGGATCCATTATTACCGAGGGTGAAGGAAACGGAAAAAAAATATCCAAAAAACGTGCGGCCGACAAAATGCTAATTGAGCTGCATAAACTGCCTCCGCTTACGCCTACAAAGCAAACGCCCATGAAACGTATAAAAGTAAAAACACCTGGTAAGGGTTCCGCAACTGGAGCAACGCCAAATGGCAAACCAGAGCGTCGTAAACGTTCGGCAGTTGTAGCCGGAGTAGCCGGTGCAAAAGATAAATCGGTTGATTTGGATGATGAAGAAAATCCAATTACCAAACTAATACAACTGCAACAGAATCGCAAAGAGAAGGAGCCAGTCTTTGAGCTTATTGCGAAAAATGGAAATGAGAACTCACGGCGCCGCGAATTTATAATCGAGGTAACCGCTAGCGGCAGAATAGCACGCGGCACGGGTAGCAGCAAGAAAACTGCGAAAAGAAGTGCAGCACAAAGTAAGTTGCATAACAAAAAATTTGAAGCATGTATATATATATATATATATATATATATATATATATATATATATATATATATATATATATATATATATTAATAATAATTTTATATACTTGTGCTGTAGATTTGTTTAACTGTCTGATGAAGGAAGCCGACGAGAAGGGAATCGATGCACAGGCAACTAATGCTAATAGTGTACCAGCAGCAGTAGCGCCAAGTGCAACAGTTGCTGAAGTCGGTTCAACGCCAGCGGAACTGCCAATGGTAACAACGCCGGCTGGTCCAGTGCCTGGTATACTGATTATACGTCAAAATAAGAAACGTACGTTATTTTTCGACTTTCTCTTTTATAACTTGAATAATATTTGTTTTTTTTTTCTTTTGTTTTGAAGATGCTGGCAAAAAAAAGGAAGCTGCAGGCAGCAAACCTGTAAATGTGGAACCAACTCAAGCAAAGCAGGATGAACCAAAGGCAGATGCTGGTGACTCTAACATAACTACAACTACAACTGCAACGCCACAAAACGAAACAAACGCTAGCACTACTGAAACCAATAATACAACACCAAACACTAATGACACTAATACAAACAATAATGGCACGGCAAGCAATGTAGAAACTAATGCGGCCAGTACAAACAGTAATGGTACAACAACCGGCAGTAATGGCACTAGCAGCGTCACCAACTTACACATGAAGGAGCAGCTGCTCTACTTGGCTAAACTACTTGGTTTTGAGGTTAGTTAATTGTTACTTCGATTTCATAATGCATTTCATTAAACGGCAACATATTTTCAGGTTAACTTCTCCGATTATCCCAAAGGCAATCACAATGAATTCCTTACAATCGTTACGCTATCAACAGATCCACCACAGATTTGTCATGGTGTCGGTAGTAATTCCGAAGAATCTCAAAATGATGCAGCTAAAAGCGCTTTAAAAATACTCAGCGAACTCGGTTTGAACAATGCGAAAAAGTAGAAAGAAACACTAATTGAATCGAGCAAGTTGTATTTGCAATTTCCCGTCCAGATAAACAAACAAACAAACAAACAAAAAAACAAAAACTAAAGCGAACAAATTATCCAAATCGAAAATATCGCTGAAATGAAATCTGCGTGCAAAATTATAACTAAACCCAAAAAGAGAATAACCATGGAAAGTACTCAACTAAAACAAATAACTTCTGAAATAGCAAAATGTATGTTAATATATAATCAACTATTTATTTATTTATTTATTTATTAGTTATTTATTTATTAATTCGTTGTTGAAAATTATTTATGAATATGTATGCAAAAGCAATAACAAAAACGATAGCCACAATGGCTATTTATGGCAAATAACTGTTAAATTATTTATTAATTTATTGCGAAATAAATTAAATTGTTATTTTAAGCTGAAATAGAAAACAAACAAAAATAAAGATTAAAAACTTAAATTTAATTGATGAACTAAACTAAACAAAGGAAAAATTCGACAATGTGAAATAAATATTTCAAGCCAAGAGCGGAAGGAATATTTTATGCGCCACAGATAGTTTGTGGTACTATTATGCGTGCGTGTGTGTGCAAATGTCTCCAGTGTTTTGTGCTTTCAAAATAAATGTAAAAAATTTGCTCTCTTTTTGTATATGTATCAAACAAAATCATGTAGTAAAAATTTTTGATTTATTTTTTAAGACGACAATTACTTGTACTATAAAAAAAAACAAACAAACAAAAGAAATTGCAACTGAAACTGTTTGTGTGCACATCTTTGATGAAACTCGTCTAATAATGAACGCAGCAATTTCTATTCAATTAGCTGCATTATTTAGTTTATAAATTACCTTGAATAAATTATATTAAAAAAAAAATAATAATAATAAAATCAGGTATTTATAAATTAAATATAAATTCTTAGTTACTTAAGAAATAATTGAACAATTTATAACGATACTACGTACGCAAAGTGCGCTGCAAAGTGTGTTGTTATCAATTGTTCATACAAAATATCAGTTAGAAATATAAAAATACAAATAAAAACAATAAAAACAAAGTATGTTTCAAACAAACAAAATAAAAGTAGAACATACAATTTACATAATTAATTTATATAATTCATATATATATATGTATATATATACATATATTGTATTTTGGTATTTATAGCATAATTAAAACGAAATCAATTTTGTAAATGTTCAGTTTTTTTTTGTTTTTTGTTTTAGCTTTTTGTTACGCAACTGCTGTGCTACACTTGAAAATTAGATTTGAGTAAACACTCACGATTAAAAACTGAACATATTTATGAATATTATGTGTTGTTTAAATTTACATGCTTCTTTAATTGTAGTTTGACATTTTCTTTAATATATATACATACATATGTCATATGCATGCATGCATGCATGCCAATTAATAGTTTTATAAATCATTTTTTTCTTTTTTTCGAAACACTTATTATACTACATATATCTTATCTACAAATATTTAAACAGCACATGAACGTTTTATTGTATTGTGTAAAATATATAATGTATCTAAGCAACAATATGCATGACTTGCGCGATTTAGTTACAAAAATAAACAAAATTTATAAATAAATATGTAAAAAAGGAATATAAGCAAAAACGCTAGCTTTGGTTGGCAACAAAATTTAAGTAGTTTAAACTTAACTATTCAAAACTATATATAAAACTCAAACTTAAGAACCAGATTGGGTTCGTTTTGCTGACTGATTACTGCTAAATTGATTACGCTTTTTATAAGTAAGTCAATATCTATTACGTACACTAGAACTAAAACTTTTCAAAACAAGCAGTTTTTCCGCACAACAGAAAATTATCAAAAACAAAACAGCCTTTGAAAACCAATTTTCCATGCATTTTATACTTTTGCTTGTTTTGTTGTTCGCCGCAAAAACTATTTGGTTTGAATAATTTTACTTCAAGCTGCTTTCATAATAGGCGTTGCTTTATTTGTTAAAATTGTTATCAGTGCTTTACAAATCAGTCACCGATTCGTACTGCTGAACGCACCGCAGCACTCACTGTGTTTAATTTAAAACATTTACAACATTACAATAAACTTTTAGTGGCCAATTTACAAAATGTGCTGCTTGCCTTTTGGTTGCAATAAGTTTCTGTACGAAATTTGAAAGCCTTTACTCAAAATTGACTGTTTAATTTGCAACAATATAGTAGCAGACAGACAGACGACATGACTAGAACTTTAATCATGCTACGCTGCGTGTTTTTTAAGCTGCTGTTGCAAGCACAGTATTAAAATTATTATACTATATTTAGACTTTGAGTGGAGAGTATATAAAAAATAGTAATACTACAATGCATTTCAGTATTAATTAAAAGGCTTTATCAAAAAGCAAAATTAATAATTCACAGTCATACAGCAATTGTCATGCATATTGTAAGCGTTTTATAATTATTTAAATATAATAATAAGCTAGAGATTTTGCAGCTATTTCGAACTGTGTACTTCAAAACTGCATAGAAATATTTGCAAAGTCTCTGCTATAGAATTGTTTGTTAAAGTGTTGCAAATTGAAACATGCGGCACGCATTTCGTTACTTATCAAACAAAAGAAAAGAAAAACAATTTAGACATAGTGTACTTTAAAAAAAAAAATACCCAATTGTCTTTCAATGGAATCTATGTATTATGTTGTACTAATTTAAATATTTAAAAAGTGATTGTGTACGCTGAAAAATAAATAAAATAAAGAAATGAAATGAAATGAAAAAAGCACGCTGTGCTTCGTTTTAAATACTATGTACGAAGTTAATTTTAATAGCTTCATACTCAACTTACATAAAAATTAAAATTAAAAAAAAAAAAACGCACACAAATTTTTGATAATGGGTTTGTTAATTTGTTGAATATGTTACAATAGCCTACGCCTAATAGCAAAACAAATGCGCGCAGTCTTATGATGACTAATATTTATGTCGGTAAAATCATAGACTATAATTTGTTTATGGTGGTAAGGTAAGCTCGTTAAGCTTGTGACACATTGGCTGTTAGATCAGCGATCCTTAAAGCTAAACTCGTCGCGCCCTAAAACAACAAATTGACCTAACCGATGCGTCTGTTAACTTGTTTTAGTTTTTACGCAATGTTGTTTGTATTTACTTATGTAGAAGCAGCAGCGGTAGTATATGTAGTTTCCGAACTGAAGAAGTTACATGCAACTTTCTCCACAAGTATTTGCAGCTGCTTCTGAGCTTTACGTGTTACTCAATTTACGCTGAGGCGTATGAAATACCAACCAAAAACCAACGCAAACTTAATGCATAATAAAAACATAAAAGCAAATTAATGCAGCAGCGTGTTCGATAAACTTGCACATTTCCGTGCTCGGGGGGGCACTTCAAACACCCGGCGCAAAATCGAAATCGAAAGCGTTTGCATATGCATTTCTTTTATGCTGTCGCCTAATAGTTTGACATCGATACGGCGTAGTCTTTTGCATGGTGTGCGCTTGGTGAGTATGTATATTATTTGGCTGGCTGCTTGATTAATTTATAGCGCTGTTAATAATGCTGCGGCACATTATGAAATGTTATTTTTTGAGTATGCGAAACGTAGCTGCCAAACGAAGAAATCAATAATATGTTAATAGAAAAAAATTAAGTCAAAATTAACATGCATTTTTTTTTATGACTACTACTACTACTACTACCTGTG
The DNA here is from genome assembly GCA_035044765.1 of Leucophenga montana. NCBI lineage: Eukaryota > Metazoa > Arthropoda > Insecta > Diptera > Drosophilidae > Leucophenga > Leucophenga montana. The sequence goes on from JAWNNQ010001572.1 coordinate 30,818, forward strand.
GTATGTCTTTCTTTTTCAGATGTATATGATGTAATATTATTTTGCGGGTTTGTTTGTAGTTCAATCGGGATTTACGTTGAGATATTAGAAAGATGCAAACATATTTAACATTTTATGTATTTATTTGTATGTACAGATGTAAAAGACATTTCTTAGATATATATTATATTTAATAAATATATATATATATATATATATATATATATATATTTTTTATATAATAGCATGCATTAAACATGTACATAAATACATGAAATACAAATTTTCATGCAACAGATATTTAAATATAAAAACAAAAGATTTAACAATTTTTTTGTAGCTCTCTGATTATAAAACGTATGAGAAAACATCTCAGCTATGTTTTCTCATAAGTTGCCGACAAGTTCATCTTTGCTTGACATAACCAATCGAAAATGAACGAACTAACAAACGAACTAAAGATTACAACATTATATTTTATTTTATTTTATTTTATTGCGAGATACGCTTCTTTCCACCTTAAAGAAAGTGAAATTTTAATCTGCTTGATTATGGCATTTAGATGGATTTTATTGTTTTTGATTTTTTGATTTTGATTTATTTTGCAGCATGTCTTCTATAAAAAAAAAACTTAACAAGTTGCGGCTGCTGTCTGTCTATGTTCAACATGTATTTAGAAGTGCGCACACATTTGTTTCTTTCTTTGATTATAGTTTAGTTCACGGATAGTGTGGCTTGATGCATGAAATTTTTTGTCAGTTAAATGCTCACGTGTTTAACTTTAGGTCATTTTGAGAAGCTAAACATTTTTTAATCACACTCAAAATGATATTTTAATTTGACTAAAACAAACAAAAAGCAATTAGCATTTTTATGCGTATTTAAATGGTTAATCTGCCGGCTACTAATATTTGTTTGATTAACTATTTGTGCATGTTTGTGTCGAGAGTGTAGCAAAACATTGAAAAACTGCGAAAAATATTGATAACTTCACAAAAATAAGCAACTTTTATTTATAAATTTAAGTATGTATATACATTAACTAAAATACTACTTATTGTATTATTATATGTTCTTTATTTATTTAAGATCTATCGCTTACATGAGACAATATTTAAATTTTATAAGCACACATTGGCTCATTAGGAGCTCTTAAAGTTATTTAAGGCTGGCTTAGTTACTAAATTTATATCTTGTTGGGTGGGAATAATTTAGTTTTATTTAGGGGGTCTAAATGGCTAGTCCAGTTGGTGGGTGGGGCTGTTTTGATCTGGTTTAGGGGGGCGGGTTGTCTGAATGGTAGGTCCAATGGATGAATACTCTTCACGCGTCTGGACGTTTGGCTGTTATCAAGTAGTTTGATTGCCAGCTGATTTTCATGGTTGTCAAGCCTTTGTAGATATTTTTGACTGGCGTTCCTGATTATGCTCAAAATAGTAGGGACTTTTGTTACTTCTCTGATATCTTCATTAGTGATGAAGTATGGAGCCTGGGTGATTGTACTTAGGATTTATGATGGGAATGCCTCCATCAGTTTAATGTTGCTAACCTTGGCGGTGCCCCACAGCTGTAAACCAACCATACAACCACACTGGTTTGTATAGAAGCAATTTGTTTTTTTTTTTTGTTTCAGCTTGGATTTTGGTCCTAGCAGCCATTGCATCCTCCTGACTTTTATGTTGAGATGTGCCTTTTTTTTGCTTTGATATGAGGCTTCCAAGTAAGCCTTCTATCTAGCGTTAGCCCGAGTTATTTCACCTCGCTGGTGTGAGGAATTTGTTGATTGTTGACAGTAATAGTTGGGCAGTTTCCACGGCAAAGCATGAATGTTACATGCGTGGATTTTTCCGTGTTTACTCCTATGTTCCATCTGTTGAGCCAGGGTACCAGGAGGTTCAGCTGGCTTTGGAGGGCATCCGTCGCCGTGTGGCAATCATGGGATTATGTAAGGAAGGCGGTGGTTACTACGAGTGTGTTGTGAATACTTATGATTGGCATGTCCGCGGTGAAGATGGTATACAGGATTGGTGCCAAAACACTGCCCTGTGGTACGCCGGCCTTGATGATCTTGGTTAGTGATCTCTCGTTTGCGTATCTGACTACAAATGATCTATTTGCAATATAGTTCTTTGCGAACAGGTAATATGGGGCTGGGAGACAATTTTTTGAGCTTGAAAAGCAAACCAGGGTGCCAAACTTTGTCAAATGCCTGTTTGATATCGATGAACGCCGCTGAGCAATATTGTTTTTCTTCGAACGTATTTAATATGAAATTCACAATACGGTGACATTGATCTGGTGTGCCATGATTTTTTCTGAAGCCGAATTGGTGGTCGGGCAGTACCTGTTCGGCGTCTAGTACTGGCAAGAGCATAGTCAAAATTACTCTTTCGAGTATTTTAGATAGGATTGGCAGTAAGCTGATTGGTCTCGGTAGGATGTCAAACATTTGTCCGGTTTGCCAAGCTTGGGAATCTGTATCACTTGGGCGCATTTCCATTTGGAGGGGATGTGGCTAAGTGTGAAGTTAAATATGGCAGAGAGCAGCTCGATGGCATTGTTAGGAAGAGCTTTATCGCGCTAATTGTTAGCTTAATTGTTAGAAAAATAAATTAGTTGTAGGTGTGGCGTGTGCTTGCTAACCATTTTGTATCTACTTAGGTATTAACGTAGTATATCAACAATTCTAATTACCCACACTTTTACTATTCACTTAATCAAATGCTCGCGACAACGACCCACATGTTTGCAAATAAATTGAAATCCGTGTTGCTAATAATTAAATTATATACAATAATAATAGTTTGTCTTTTGTTTTCGCTGTTGTGAATGAATGATAGATCTATTAATGTCCGACGTAGACCTTGCTATGGTTGTAGCACCAAAACAATTTAAACTGCATTTAATCAGCTTTTGATTGATGGATGGATGTATGATGCATTTGGGAATATTTTTAGACAAGCGTTTGGAGAACGACTGCTGCGAACCTTTAACAAAAATGTTTGAATCTGCATATTCGCGAGGGAAATACATAGATGCCACTAAAGTTTTAACTGATATTTAATGCATGTTATTGACTTTTCGACAGTGTTGAATAATTTGTTACTTGTCACCAATGATGTTGGCTTTGATGATGATTCTATAAATATTGCAAAGTCCACATAGATAAAAGCAAGAAGAAGCAGCAGATAACATTAATAAACATGTGTCCTTGGTTTGCTTTTAAGCAAAACGTTATAGCAGGCAACAATAGCAGCAACATGAGACGAGACATGTTTAAATATTTAAACGCTGTTTAAACTAATTGAAAAAAAAAAACTAAAAAACATAAACAGCAAACGCGTTTAATTTATGCTAGATAGAGTCTAGATAATATCAAATGTTTCGCTTTTTTCTTTATAAAGTACATACCATAATATGCATTGTTGCATCGTTGACCTAATTTTATTGCAGCAAATATTCAAACAGCAACATTTTGTTCAATATTTAAACAAATGTTTTAGCATACAAATAATTGCAGCTATAAAAGCGTGCAGCGCTATGCAAAAAACTGCATTCATTATAATCATACGTTTACAAAATGAAACTTGGATTGGCGCTGACCATTTGTGCGTCTTTTATTTTCGCGCTAACGTGCGCAGTTGAGCAGCTACCAAATGAGTACATCTATAAACCTACCGATCAGACACGCTTTAGTCTGGAAACGCTATTCCGTGCCTATCTGCAACTCGGCGAGTTGGCTTTTGGTGACTGGATGCCACCGGACTCAGTGTTCAATCTACAAAATCTTCAGGAATTCGAAGCGCCTATAACGCAATAGTTGTTTGGGTTTGGACCATGACAACGACATCAACATCTAGCAGCAACTATTTGTAAAAAAAAAAAAACAAAACAATCACTGTCAGTTGGCTCATTATTTAATTGACTAAACACAATATATGTATATATATGTATATATGTATATCTATCTAATACATCATGTTAGTTCTGGATGCTTTCTGAAAAGATTTGCTAAATTAATTTTGCGAATCATTAATAAAATCGTTAAGCAACAATTTAATTATGCACGCTTCAGTTTTAAGCTGCTCTTTGATTAACTGCCAACTAAATAACCAACCCAACTAACCAAGCTGTCTGTCTATTGTTCACCATTGTCTACTCTTGTCGTCTGCTTATCTTTTAACATGACACATTATATGCTTTCATTCATTTTGCCGTATTAGTTGCTCTTTTGACAAATCCGCTGAAAAAGACTGATTTGCACTTCATCGATCAGTCGAATCGCTCAGTTAAATCGCACCTTCAAAAGATACATCGTTTGATTTTATGCAAATATTCTAATTTAAAAATTATTATGCAAGCACTTCAAATCAATTTGCCAGTGTGAAATATAAAAAAAAAATTCATTATTTTTGCATGATGTTCAACAGAAGATGAAAAAAAAATTAAAATTTATTAAGTGTTTAAAAAAAAAAATGTTCTAAAAATTTTTTATTATTTCTTGAATGTTGTTATAATTTAAATATTGTTTGTTCTAGCCATTTAATTGTCTTCATTTTTGGTATTTCACGTTCGATTTAAGTGTTTTCATTTCACAGTTTAAGCGGTTCGCAAAAAGCCAGTACTTATTAAACTTGTTTCAAGCATTTTTTTACGCGTAATTTTTCGCACTTTGTACAATTGAGCGATGCGTATCAAAGTTATTATTTCTCGACTTGTGGAGGAGGCGTTGATATTCTCATGTTCAAATTTTACTTCCTGCACGTGCTTAATTATGTCAGCATTAAATTATTACTATAAGTTTTATATTGTATATAAAAACATAACTATAATTAACAAAAACCAAATACTCAGTCCTATTCCGGTACTCACTTTCGGAAGATTTTGCGAAAGTGTATTTCAGAAAATCGTAAATTTTTCACATATGTGATGATTTCGTAATTCGAATTCACTTGGCATTCATATTATGAAATGCCAAGTGAATATGCCGGTGAGGACGTAGCTGTAGGCTGCTTTGTCAGCCTTTTGGATGGTCCTTCCACCCTCTGTGAAACCTGGTTAACAGGAGTGCGGAATGCAGTCGCGATGGCACCCGTACTGGCCCTATCGCCGGGAAATTTCCTACTAGTGGAAGGCTGTGGTTCCGTCGCTGCACAATAAATACCGCACAACCGGTTGTTGCGGTATTTATTACCGCATATGCCTTACCATCTACTGATAAAAGCAGATGGAGTTGCGGGCCCTATACACTACGTTGTACCACACGCCACAGCGCGGTTGGAATCTTCTTATTTGTGAGAAGTGCACTTTGGGGAAAATAGCCACGAACCAAATGTGTCTGTGGAAAATCATTTTCCTCCAATAGTTTTAAGTTAAAGTTCACCTTTGAATATGACTGAGGTTACCTTTAACCCATGTTGCCGTCTCGTTGTTCGAACAGACGAGAAGAAGCCAGCTAGTACGGGGAATACACCATCTGACGAACGTTCGATTCTGACATCGATAATCGCCTCTTGCAGTAGTGCCATATGCTCTACTGTAAGAGGACAGTTTTTATTGTCAGCCGAAAAGAAACCCAGCTTAACGCTACTAGCTACACGGCTATATGAAGCTTTCGCTGACCCTTTGGTCGACATGAACTTCTTTGTGGGGTGAATTCCAGGGGAATTCTCCTCCAAACGGACTCTCTTAAGAGCCCGTCCATCTGTAGCTACAAAGAAGTTCAGGTCGACCAAAGGGTCAGCGAAAGCTTCATATAGCCGTGTAGCTAGTAGCGTTAAGCTGGGTTTCTTTTCGGCTGACAATAAAAACTGTCCTCTTACAGTAGAGCATATGGCACTACTGCAAGAGGCAATTATCGATGTCACAATCGAACGTTCGTCAGATGGTGTATTCCCCGTACGAGCTGGCTTTTTGCCTCGTGTAGCCGTTAGCCAGCGCTTGTTTGTTTTCCCTCGCCCGACTATGTCAGCTATCCATCAGCAGAGACATGACCGTACTGATAACTTGTTTTCAAGGACCGCCACTCTGAAGGTTATAGTTCCAAATTATCCAACAGTTACGGCACGTGCACCAAAATTGTGCTACATGTGATCCCCCTGTTGAACTTTGGACTGACCCTCAAGTTCCACCACTAAGTTCGAAAAGGTTTGTGAAAATTTTTGAACTTATGACCATAAAAAAATGTGGTAGGTTGGAGTAGGACATAGTATCGAAAGTGCGAGATGACCGCAGGCAAATGGTCATAACTTATAACAAGTGGTCATGATCTTGCAGACACGTATAAGAAAATTGTTTAACAGGTGATTTTATGTTCACAATTTTTAGATATTTTAGATGTATTTGAATATTTTCGTCTTTTTTTTTTAAAGTGTTTTTATTTTATAAAATATTTTCCAAAAATGCCGAAAACTAATGCTTAAAAGTGTCGGCAGAAAAAAATTGATTATAAATAAAAATAATAATACTCCTGATACTCGATATATATCTCATTCTCTTGTAGGCTACTTTTCTGAAGTTTCACTTCTGCCGTGTGCGAATATTGTAATTCCATTTTGAACCACTTCTATTGATCGGATTGAGCGCAAATTATGGATTACAATATTATAAAACTTTTGACAACAGCGCAATGGTGGTTAAAATCGAAATAATAACGAAATTTAGATGCAATTTGTCATAAGGCGGGTTTTCGTGGCTACTAATTATAATTTTTGTCAAAAAAATTTCGAATATAAGTCTTTTCAACATAGCAGATGTTTCAATTTTACTAACTTTAGAAAAGTATTGGATGATAAGAGAACCAATAAAGCAAATTAGAATGTTAATGTGTGTTGACCAAAGAGACACGCACCTAACTGGTAGAAGAACATTGTAAGCAAATTCGTATAGTGATCTCATTAAAATTCAACAGCTTTGTCATCTAGTATCAATTCGATATTAAACCAGAAGTTAGAGTTACATGTTAAAACTTCAAGCGCAATACGACCAAATCTATTGTAAATGACTGACAGTACTGCAGAACAAGTCATGTTCATTTTGTGGAGGTATGGTTTACTGATGTTAAAAACTGAAAATCGGAGAAACAGATAACAAGATATTTCTAGTTCTTGCTACATGTAGAAATATGTGCAAGAGATATTCTTCGCAGAAAGACAAATGGAGCTTATATATAGACATATTATCGGATAGGGAGATAGACAGCTAGTTTCTGATAATGATCGAGAATATACATACAATATATACTTTATGGAATCTGACATGCCTACTTCTACCTGTTCCGTTCGTACATGGTTATAAAAAGTGTACAATTTAACTTCTGCGCTTACATTTTTAAGATTGATTTAAATGCTTACAAAAACATGCAATGCAACTGTTTCATCAAAAATAAAAAATAAAATATACCTACCTACATAGTACTTGAAAACCCTAATGAAAACGAAAGTGAACCAGTTCCAGTATCAAATTTCCCGAAACATACAAAATACTACGCATTCCTGCTGCTTTTGTCGCCGCATTAACTTGCCACTCAAGTCAGTTTATAAATTTGTTTTTGTTTTTTTCTTTTAATACATTATTGATACCAATTTATTTTTTGTGTCATTTGCTAAACCGCGCTTATGTTGATGTTGTTTCTTGGATTGTTGCTGGGTTGCTGGGTTGCTGCAAGTTTTCAGTTCGGCTACAAGTTGCTGTTCATGCTGTTATCGTTTGGGTCTTCTTCAACGGTCTCCACTACCAATCAAAGAAAACAGCAACAACAACAACGACAACAACAACAACAACAACAATATGTCGGACAGCAACATAATATAATAATACGCAATCGATTGTATCTTTTTATATGTATCTTCTGCTCTTCTGCTTTTACTTGATGCTTTTTCGGCTGTCGTTGTCTGTAGCAAATAATTTGGTTATCTTTGAATTTTCAGTTCAGTTCAAGTTCGCGTCTCAAGCCGTACAGTTTATATTTGGAAAAAGTTCCGGGTAATTTAAAATTAACTACTTTGTGTGTATGTAATTGCAGTAGAGCAGCAAGGATATCAACGATATAAAGAAATAATTTTTTGCTTCTTTATAATAGAAGTGTTTAGCTGAAAGTGTTAATCGGTGTGTTTAATTAATAAAAAATTCTAAACTTTTTAATTAAAACAATTGAAATAATAGTATTTCATTAAGTGTTCACATAAAAGGATAAAACATAATCGGATCATTGGAAGCACATTTTTAAGGTTTGCAACCATTTTTAATAGTCGGTCTACAAAAATATTTATATAGCTTCTTAATGCGCTGTTTAGACAATCTATATATATTCAGACGATATTCAGTTTGCCGTCACTTCTAGTTGAAATTTGGAGAGTATTGACACCATTTTGCAATAGTACAAATAGGTCACATGTATATGATCGCCTGAACAGGGCTTAACTGCCGGCGAAATATTCTAAAATCAATAGATTGTTTCAATTAAAAACCGTATTTTACGATTACACTTTAAACATTATTTTTCTTCGACATTTTCAATTTTCAAATTAAACGAATTTAATGAAATTTCCAAAGGATATCTAGTATAGCTGTTAGGTCTGGTCGACCTAACCAGTATTTGAAAAAATTTAAAAAGAAATAAGTTTGATTACTTTGTGATATAAAGTCATTGCTGCTCAACTGAGTTTTATTTTTTAGATTTATTAGATTTTATTTTTATTTGCTTACTATGTGTTCTTTTGTTTCTAATTTTGAGGCTCCAAATTATTTTCCATAATTTTTAGACACTCAAATTATTAGATTTGTAGGACCATTCAATGAAAAGCAGTGTTAGAAGACATTGTTGGCTATTGTAGTCTCTTCAAAAACCCTTCATGGATCCGAAATCAATTGAACAACTCCATTGCGCTCAATATTTTTAGAAGCTTCGTTTATGGAACTGTATAGCATATGGAAAAGTAGAGTTTCAAATGCGTTAATGTTTTTTGTTTGTTTATTTTTTTTTTCGTTGGTAAGGGTTCAGATTTATAAAATCACGGAATGTTCGTTAGAATGGCTCCAACCCACCAGTTATGTAGTACTACTAGCATTTGTTGCCCGGGGAATATTCCAATTTTAATTTTTTTTTCACATACAAAACGAGTTCAAAAATTATCGATAAAAAAAATTTATATAATTTTCGTAAATATTTTTTTATAAAAGACCTTTTTACTGGGTGTCTCAAAAGAAAAATCGAAATCCGAGCGTCCAGGGGCTTCGAGAACGTTCGAAAACGTGGACAGTGTTACTCAGTCTGTTCGTGACAACCCGGAACTTTCGATTCGGAAGCTTGCTGTGGCTCTAAACGTGCATAGATCATCATTGTTCTGCATTTTACACAAAGATTTAAAGCTGCACCCCTACAAAATTCAGTTGGTGCAAGAATTAAAGCCTCAGGATGCTGGCAAATTGATCTCCAGGAGAGGTGACATAAATTGGCCTCCACGAAGTCCCGATTTAACCCCTATCGACTTTTTCCTGTGGGGTTACGTCAAATCTAAAGTTTACGGCAACAAAACGACTTCCCTGGCACAATTGAAAGGAAATATCCGTCACGAAATGGCAGCCATCACGGAGAATACCTGCCGAGCCGTCATAGGAAATTTTAGTGCTTGATTAAATGAATGCCGTGAACGCAACGGTTTACATTTGGACAATATCATTTTTAAGAAACAAATTCCCAAAGTGTGTATTTTAATGTGTAATAAATATTTTTTCAATGATTTACTTACTTTTGTTTTTATCGATTTTTTAAACTTTTGAACTTTCTTTTGTGGGTTGGCGCCATTTTTACCAACCAATTTTTGTGATGAGGGTCGGAGACAATTTTTTGCTAATCACATAATGAATATTCAGAATCTCGTTTATTGTTACAACTAAGTAGTTAGTACCTCACTTCTCCACTTCGCCCTTCTTCATGACCCCTCGGGTAATAAAATTGTTCATACAAAAATACTAAAATCGGAATTAAAAAATGTGGGGTTGGGGGTAGGAGGGTGAAAAATACTTATATAACGACCTATTCTCATATGTATATATGAGTTATATTATTGTAAAGTTTCATTAAATTCCATTCAGCATTTTTTGCGTGAAAGAGTAACAAACATCCACACATATATACAAACTTTCGCGTTTATAATATCAGTAGGTAGTAGGATTAATGATAGTATACATATACTATAAGGTCTTTTTTACATTGAGAAATATTTTTAACGTACTTTTGTCCATGCGAAGAGAAAATGTTTTAGCCGCAGATACACGTGTTACGAACCCAAGCACGAAGTTCTTATAGTTTCAGCTTAGAAAGTCTTATAGGGAAACCCAATTTCGGCAGCAACAGCGCTGTTTGCTGATGTGGCTCGCTTATGAAACACATATGTTTTGAAACTAAAATAAAATTCGTCTATTTTGATACCTAAATACAAAACGTCTGCTGCTCTATTGATTCCGGGAGCAACACTCACCTGTCTGCTAAGCGAGCACACTTCATTTCACTTTCTGTGACGTCTATACTCAAACAGTCATCCAAAAATAGTAATGTAATACTTGAACCACAACTCAATTATAGCTCAAAATGAGCGCTGATACAATTGACGTCATTTAGTCATATGGAATGAACAAACGAAGTCAAGCTGACAAGTGATTATCACAAGTGTACGCCGCAGTGCCATAATTCGCATAGTGTGTGAAAAACCCAAAATCGAGAAATTAGACAAGTGTTCTTACAGCTCTTGCTATCGGACATTAATTGTACGAATATGTATTTAGAATATTGGCCAACAATTCTGATTACGAAGACAAGAAGAGATGAACAAAGAAAAGATGCTGCTGAGTTGTTAGATTTTATAATAATAGGCAATAAAACAAAAAACTGATTGACTGTACAATTAAAGGTCAATATAAGGAACCATAATTTGCAAATTCATTAAAATATCATTTAACTGTGTTTGAAATTGATAGGCATAACCTTTGTGCTGGAACTATTGTTTAATATCAGTTGTAATGAATTGGTACAGCAGCAGAGCTTTTGAGTCTAAGTCAGTTTGTCTATCTGTCTGTCTGTCTGTCTGTCTATAAGTCTGTCCATATGTAAACCATGTTCAATGTTTACATTTTGTAAAATTTTAGTGCGTTACAAATCAAAATTCCACATTTTATGCCTATGAAGTATTAATTTGAAATGAATTAATACGAGTATAGTATCGTTGAAAATCATTGATTTAATGAATTCCCTCTGACATTCTCTTTTTGTTAACTTCATTGACGTATTGTATTTACAATCTTAAATGTATCCACTGTAGAAAAAACTAATCGTCGCCTATAAGACAATAGCAAAAGCATGCTGTGGTCCAAATGAAGCGTACGATGAATGAATGATGCTGCAGTATTCAAGATTAGATACCAGCGTGCTGCTCTTGATAATGACCCTGAAATCGAAAACAAACGAAATAGAAAATATGGTAGAGAATATCATTAAAGCGCTGAGACTGAAACTGCTTGTAGGCTGGTTTTAAAGATGCATTGCATCAAGACAAAATCTAAATCTAAGCCTGAAGGGATCTTGATTAATTATTGCAACACTTTGCCGTATACATTGAAGGTATAATTTTTATAGTTACCACTGAATCAAATAAATGTCATTAAAATTCAATTATATAGCATTTAAATTGTTATTATATTCTCGTAGCAGACAATTTACACACAATTAGTTCAGTTTGATAGTTTATTGACATATTCAAGAGGAATGTCCCCTTAAAATAGCCATTGATGGCTATTGAAGGCATTTATGACACTGCTTCAAAGCATTATTCAAATAAATACATTATATTTTTTAATAACAGTTTAAATCAATGAAGAATTAAGCAAATGAAATCGCAACGTCCAAATTTGAATACCAATATATAAAATTTTCTTTGAGCAATTTTGTTGTCTTGACCAATTTGTTCAAGTTGTCAGCAATTTATTTGTTAGTTTTATTGATTTATAGCGCAGCGTTAAGCGTTTCACACTTTAGACAGCTTGCATAAATTACGCGTATTTAATATAGTCTAAAAATGCGGCATAAATTGCTCGATATGCTGCTTGAAATTCTTGTGTACTCAGGTGTCTATTGAAACACTTGTAAATAAATCAGAATGGTTAAAATTGATGTTATTCTACTTCCTTAATGTTCAATTAATAAAAATAATTTAAGTGTGTGTTCCCCGATCGGTCATTCGATTGTAGTTCGGCAAACTAAAATGTGAATGTAAATCATTAAAAACTGTAATCAAATTTAAAACAAGGAAAACTTCAGTTGAACCGAAGCCTTGATACTATTCACATGAAATTTTAAAGCGTATTGTAAAACTACCCCAAAAATAGAGCGGTACAAGTTGATATTGATGATTTTCATACAAATGCATAAAAGTGAGCTGTGGATTTGTATTGGAGTACCCCAAAAAGTGGGCGGGAAACGCCCATTTGTATATGTATATGAAGGGACTGTCTACTAAATAAAATTTCAACCTAACAGTGACTTTAAGAAAGAAGTTTTTCATACAAAAATAAAAAAAGTGGACAGAGAGTTTGTATGTGGACTGCCTAAAGAAGTGGAAGGTTGCCATCCATTAATGTTAATGGACGCTTGTCCGTCCACTAGAAGCTACCATATCAATTATTAAGTTGATATTGACTACAACAAAAATGTTTTTCATACAAAAAATCAAAAATGGACGGTGGGTTTGTATGGAGACTATCTAAAAAAGTGGGCGTGGTGTGTGCTAATTTTCAACTGAATAGGATCAAAATTAGTCTCCAAAAAATGCGCAACAACATACAGACGGACGGACATACGGACGGATAGACAGACGGACGTGGCTAGATCGACTTGTCTCGTCGATCTGATCAAGATTATATATACTTATGTGCTCTACGATGCCTTCTTTAATGCGTTACAAACTTTCAGACAAACTGATAATACTATTCAAACAAAATATTTTTCACCGTGCTCCAAGTTTTAGTTATTTTAACGATTTACAAATTCGTGCGCAAGTTTGATCTTATTACAAAACTAAACAATACTTCCAAAGTGGCAGCACACAAAAAGTTCAATGAAAACGAACAAAATCAAATCAATGACTGAAATCAAACGACTATCCTGGCTCAAATCATCCGAATGACGCAACTTTTTGCACCTTAAACAACTGTGCATGTAATAAAATATCACACAAGCTCTTCAAACCTTTAATATGTAACTATACTTAGATTAATATTTCTCACCTTGAAAAATTGTTGAAAACTGTTTACGAAAGGAATATTTGAAAAAATCTTCAAAAACTTTGTTCGAATTTGTTTGTAAAATACGGTATCTGGATGAGATATAGCGAGTGCATGCATTTGTTTTAAGGCATTATGAAAAGTGAGTTAACAATAATTTATCACTGATGACACTTGACATTTCATTGTCAAAATAGCACAAAATAGCAGTGGCTCAAATCAAAATATTTTACCAAACAATATACAAAACTACTTCCTTAAATAGTTTCTTAGTTTTAACGACTTAACTCTACTGGGCATTCAATTTTACAGCGGAGCTTATTTCTCCCATGGCAGTTTACAAATGTAAAAAATATTGTCTTAGATTGTCATTATTTTGTAAACATATTTTTTTATATTGTTTTACGCTCAAATTGTTTATTATTCATATAATAATTTAGTATAAAAGCAGAATATCTAATTCGTAAATAAAAATATAAAGTAATAGGAGTTGTTTTAGGTAAAATCACTAGTAAAAATAATTGTTTATTCAAAGTTAATTGTTGAATACCACACGCCTACAAATACCAGGGACATGTCAGTTGTTGGAAAGCTGAGGGTGATTTCTGAAGTAATTTGCTGCGTAGAATCTGAATCCGTGGTCAGAATTTTCCTATAACGTCAGGATTTTGAGATATTTTGAGGTTATGTACCCGAAAGACGGTGTTTTTTTCCTACTTTTGAGGTTATGTACAGGGTGCAAAAAAAATTTGTGGTCTGTCTCTCCAATAACATCATTTAGTACTACGTTTACCCTTTATTTTAAGAGTTGAAGAGATCAAATACGAAATTTTTTTTTGCAAAGTTATGGTTATTTGAAGTTCAACGTCATTACATAACCTCCAACATCTCAAAATCCAGACATGATGGGCCAATTCTGATCCCGTATACGGATTCTACGCAGCAAATTACTTCGGAAATGATCCTTAGCTTTCCAACAACTAAACCATGTTGACCTGTGCAATTAATCGTTTAGGTAAAAATCCTTAAACGTTTAGGTAAAAATCCTAAAAAGTATAACTTGAGATTAAAAAACTAAATAAAAAACATTTGCTTTTTACTTCAACTGGATTTTGAGCCAGCAAAACAATCATATTTACAGGGGAAAAGGCTGCAAAAACTATTCTTATTATAACACGGAGGGCACACCATAATTACTACATCAACATGAAGATATATTCACACAGAAACGAACGTTCGCTAAAGCAAAAATTTTCGAATAATTTTCGAAACAGTATAATTCACAAAAAAAATCTTAAATTGTTTGCATTTAGTAAAATCGAAAACAAATCCAGTTTCAAAACGCTGGAGTCATGTTTAACATTATTTGTATTTAGCATTATTTATTCAATGAAAGGATTAAGAATTAGATGTTTAAATATGAAATGTAATAACATATTTTATATTATATTAAAAAGTTCAATAAATAGAGATATGCAAACCAAATTATATGAATGGAACGAAATCGGAATGACGCAGAGAATATTTTTTACAAAATATATTATTACAGATATCTCTATCGAACCTTCGAAAACGAAAATTCAATTGCCACAAAGTGATCGACAAATCATGGAAATGCTATACGAAAAAGATTCGTTAGCAAGTGCCGTTATACAATAGATAGTTTTTTTGGAAAAACTCTCGCGAAAATGTTCGATAACGATATTATTTTCGAGCATTTGGTCGGCTGGGTTAATGCACAAACACAGCAAGAGTATAATACTACACACATTCTTTCAACTGGATCTCTAGCCTACAGAAATTTAATTAAATTTAAGTTATTAATTGGTTTCCAATGTGACCAACAATGACTAAGATATATCTTAAGCAAACCTAAAGGATATACATAAACTACAAACAAGACCAACTTTAGTCAGTGAAGTTAAGAAATTGATTCAAAATCGAAATATGCATAAACCTTTTTTATGAGCGTATTGAAATGAAGGCCTCTTCTGTTTTTTTAAGAGTTCATGCCCACTCGTCTATTGCTTTTAATTGAATTAGCGCGTGCAGCATGGTTTGAGTGCATTTAAATCAGTTCATTACAAATCAGATGGAACCATTTTTTAATGCGTTTGTACAGTTTATTAGAAATAGCCAAAATCGTGCGTACGTTCGAAAATATTTCATTCATCGACGTGTTTTCATATTAAAATTGGCAAATGATAAATTCAGTTGGACATGCCCACACATGAATAGGGACTCGACATCAAAATCTACATTATAGTGCGTTAAAATCGTAATTGTACATTTTAGTCGCACTATTTTTGGTATTTGTTTGCATACGTAAATTATGCGAAAATTAATTTTTGTCAACAAAATATGTTTATTTTTTTTTTTTTTTTAAGTATGCAAATGAGCTATCAATATACTATGTATACAATAAATGGGATACAAAAAGCAAAATGTAACAATTTATTAGATATTATGTGTGATTGAGTCATCATTATGTTATGGAATGGTTACGTGAGACTTTTGGTAGCCACCACACACAGCGAAGTAAATGAAGGTTTGGGGCAATTCTATTATGCTATGCTAATGTCTTTAAGGCGGAGTGCCACAAACTTTTTATTCATATGTAAAACGCTTTAAAAAAACGCTTAAATCAATGAGTTTTATGCGCAGATAATTTATCAATCAGTCGTATTTACGAAGTTGTAATTTTTACGAAATGTTTACATAAATTTAAATGTAAAATACATAATTTAAACTTGTGTTGTTTTTTTTTTAGTGACGTTCAAAATGCGAGAACCGAAGCTGATTTGGTTAATTTTTATAACGCTTGGCATTGCACATGCAGAGTCCAATTTTGAGGATGCCGACAAATTGAATGAGTATACAAATCAGAAGTTTGACTTACGACACACAATACCCGGCGAACCGGGCGTTGACTATCCGATCTTGAGTAAAGTGCCAAAAACGAGCTTCGTTTGCAAAGGGCGTCATGAGGGTGAGTGCCACGTTGTCGTATTAGTATTGTGATGTGTTTTTAATTGTTTTGTTTGTGTGATATCTAAAGGCTACTATGCTGATGTGGAGAGTCGCTGTCAGGCGTTCCGCATCTGCACGCACACCGCGCGTACACCGCAGGGTTTTGGCTTTCTCTGTCCAAATGGAACACTTTTCAATCAGCAGCATTTTGTCTGTGATTGGTATCGTAACGTTAACTGTGATGAATCGGAACAATATTTTGATATGAATGCTGCAAGCCGTGTGGGTAGTACGCATGACATGATGGAGACAGTGCGTCAAATGATGGAATATCCGATGAAGACTATTTCGAAAGCTTTACAAATGCCCACAGGCAGTGCAAAGCATCCCACTGTAAAGCAGCATGGTAGCACAGCGGTGGTCAATAAGAAAAACGCTGCTACCCGTGCTCAGGTTGAAGCTGCAGCCCAAAAATCAATAATAACGAATATCGCCGTGGAGCGCGGCGAAGCGCTGAAGAGTGAACAAATTGCGGCCGGTACTGCAACTGCAACTGCTAATGATGAGGATGTCTATGTAAATAGTCTAGGTGAACTATCTACGGATCCGGGCATACGCTTCGATCATACCAATGCACACATTGTAGCCGAATATCCGCGTGAACATCATCTGCAAAAACAAATGAATTTTGCCGAGCGTGTAAATGCCGGTCTGAAGGAGCTGCACAATCTGCCCGAGAATGCGGTTATGGCACCGGATTATATTAAACATATACGGATGACAAAGGATGAAGCCACACAGTTGGATTTGGTTTCGAATATAAACGGTTTACTGGATGAAGTTTCAAGCGATTTGGATGCAAGCGTTTCGGGTTATCAGTCGATGAGTCCGGCAGTGAAATTGAAGCAACCATTTAGATTTCTAAGTCGCGGATTCTCTATGCAGCATGAGCGTTCAAAGCAGGCATCTTATCAGTACGTAAAACCCAAACAGACGGAAAGTACTGTGCGTTTTACGGTAAGTATATTAATATATTAATTGTTTGACATATACAAGTATATCCTACCTACATAATACTCTATTTGAAATTTTTGCATTTTGGCTAATCTGTTCTAAATCTTCTTCTTTCACTTTCTGTATTGCTTGAAATTCTCTTTCGCTTTCCACTTTTCTATTTGGGGCACTTGAATACCATTTTAATGACAAATGAAAAAGCCTAATGACATTCCCATCGATACACAAAAAGACACAAACTCATATCACACACACAAACATGCACACGAAAAGGACAACACGGCAGAATCTATTGCAATCAAAGCGGCAGCTGAGATAACTACTGAAGAAGTTCCGGTGCAGATATTTGTCGAGGATTATCCAACTGTGCTGACAACATTGATACCGCCAGAGGCAGATTTGACAGCACCCACTACCGAAGTTGTCGAAACGGAGCTAACACAACCTACAGCATTGCCTGAGCTGAGCACATCCACTACTTTGAATCCGACGGAAGTTCTAATTTCTCAGGATTTAGCCGCTTATACGACAACGGATGCACCAATTGATCCAGTTAAAGCGGATGTAAACCAACGTGCAGCTAATTTGCTGCTTGCCGGCGTCAAGTTGACATCGCACGATAAAGAATCTAATATAATCTCGCTGGATCAGCAGTTGGAATCGAATTTTATTCTATCACCCGTAGTGGAACAAATTACGCCGGAGACTGTTAGCAGTACTTCATTGCCAATGAGTACATCTACTGAAACTGTTACTGAAATAAGCAGCATACAGCAGCGTATACGCAGCTATAGACGCTTCGCACATCAGCAAAGAGCTACTGCATTGGCGGCTACAAAACCGACAACAACAGTAGCACCACTAATCTCTGCAAGACGTGCCAATGTACGAAAAGTAACGCGTATCAGTGGTAGAACGACCACACCAAAAACAAAAATCTCAGAAACAACAACAACATCGAAGCCAACACGTAGTTACCTGCAGCGTGTGGCAGCAAGTCGTCTGCGTTTAACGCGTCTAGGTGGAGCTAAGCCATCTACCACGACAACGACAACGACGACGACGTCTGCTCCTTCAGCAGCACCGCTCGTGGATCAACAAAATGGACCCGATAAGAAACTTACAGTGCGCAATATTGATAGAGAAACGGGTAACTTAAACAGATTAACTGAGTCGGGTACAAGTCAATCCGTTTTAGCCACCTGGGAAAGTGTGCACAACAATTTACAACGTTATCAGGTCAATCGTAATCGCGGCACAAGACCAACACCGACTACAGTGGAGTCAACGACTGATGTTCCGGCGAGAACTGCCAGTACACGCAGCACTGTACAGCGCGGTCGGAATCGCTTCTCGAATTTTAAGACGCAGGAGCGAACACGCACTGCAACCACAAGTACTAGTACAACGATTCCTGCCAAGAGTGCACCAGTAGTTTACACATCAACAACAGTTTCACCACAAATCTCACTGGCGCGTCAGCTTTCCAGTCTGACAGCCAATTTGCATGATTCCATCTACACCACATTGCCAACGTCTACATCTGTCTCACTACATACACAACCACAGACACTTGATCCAATAGAGCTCACCAACATAAACCCAAATACACAAAATATCGACACAGTTACGGCAAAGCGTGCGGCGCCACAAGATACGACTGCCGCTTCTGCCAATTTCCTGTCTTTTGATAAGCTAACTCGATCCATTGTTGATGATTCCATTTTACAGAACTTTAAGAGCACACAGTCCACAGCAAGACAAGCGAATTCCATTGGGAATTATGTGCAACCAAAGCCGCCAACTAGTAGTAACTATCAATATGGTAGACAAACAGTGACAGGTCAGTAATACATACACAAATATATGGGCTGATATTTTTTTTCAGGATTTATGTCGTCTAATTTTTTAAACAGCTTCCACCACTGCGCCACGACACGCTGCTGTCCAGCAAAAGCCGGGTATTGTTATTGCGCGTGCCGAAGGACAACGCATACAGGCAAATTCGGTTAACAATATCATTGCATCGCTGGCCACACAACCACAAACAAAGACTACTGCGACACACTCGTATGTCTCACTGAACGATTTTCTGCATAAGAAATTCGGTAATAATAGTCCAAGTGCGCCGACAGCAACCACAACAGCAGCAACATATACACAAACACAACAACAACAACAGCAACCACAGCGTCAGCAACAACTTAGCTTTATAGCGCAGCAATATCAACAACAGCAAAGCAAACATATTGCACCACAGCAGCAGCCGATCCAACTGCAACATATTCGCCAGCAACATATTCAGCCACAACAGCAACATAATATTGTACAAAAGCCATTGCAGCAACCAGTTATTTATATGCAAACTGCAACTAGCGATCAAATAAATCCCTTTCTACAACATACATTGAAGCAGCCACAGCAACAATTTCATTACCAACAACAGCAACAAACAAAGCAAACAGCACAATCTATACAGCAGCCATATCTCACACCCAATATTTTTGGTACCTATCAGCAGCAACAGCAACAATTGCCGCAATTTCCGCCTTTAGCAGCACAGCAACAATTACAAGCAGCCGCTATACAACAAGGTGCCAGCAGATCAGTTGCTACTAGCAGCAGCAACAAATATAACTATTTGAATGTTGCACTGCCAGCATTGCCGAATGGACTGATACCAGCGGCTACATTACAGATTGCACAGAAACGCAGCGATAACATTGAAACACTTCAGTTGGCATCTACTAATGCACACGCACGTGCCTTCTACACGGGCGCCACATCGTACGAGGTACCACTGAGCAGCATTGGACGTTTGCCAAACGATATTACACAGCTTTTACGACAACGTCTACGTCGGATTTAGCTGCTGTATGCATTTGTTTACTTTTTTAGTTTAGAGCATTAGTTTTGCGTCTAAGTTAGATACTATTTAATTGTTTCTATTTATTCGCATAAGCGCGCCACTTTCCGAGTAGTATATTCCTTTTTTACAGTGTAAAAAAATCGTATATGTATAGATATTAAATTCTTAAAATATTTATTTAAAATCTAAAATAAAAATCTAGAAAATCAACTGAAGATGCTTTTTATTCTAAGCAACGCGAAAATATTATTCTGAAATTGTGGTAACTGGTTTGTTTCATTTTCTTTTTGTGATTATCTGTTTAAATTTTGTGTTTTGTTTTTTAGTATCTCTTCAAATTAAAATACATACTAACTTATTTTTACATACAATTTATTTTAGTTGTAGACCGTATAGTGCGTATTACATACAATATATTAGTTTTTGTTTTTTTAATACATCATACACTACAATTATTAATATATTTATACTTTATTGTTTTACAATTTTTGAATGTGTTCACAATTCGGAATATTTATTATCCTTTATTTTTCTTTTATAATTTTTTTTGTTTTTTTTTTTTATTTTTTAGCATTTATTGCTCGTTTCAGTAATTTGTATATTGCGAATATTTAAGAATAATATGGCGTAGAGTATTTTACAATTACAATTCATTATAGGACAGACATTTGACTAAAACAATTACATATATGTATGTATGTATATTGTATAAACAAACAGTGTACTATATTATGTATATGTGAAAATAAATTAAACTTATGTAAAATTGTCAATTATTCGCGTTAGATAGAATCTGATTTCAGTTGGTTTTGAACCCGCTTTTTAGCCAATGTTCATGCACTTTGCAGTATAAAAGTTGTCTCAGTTTTTACAAAATATTTTATACACTCTTCATACCTACACAATGTATATGATGGGCATATGAAAACATATTGTTCAAATTAATTTCAACGTTTTCAATTTTGAAATTTTTCCTAAAAAACAATAAAAAGTTAAATTTGAGATTGTATATACAATACAGAGATGTACAATTTCAATAGAAAAGATCGGCATACTTTCATTATATGTATGTGTGAAGAGTATTTATGCTTTGGTATTACCAAAGCAAACGTTTTCACTTGTTTTCCATTTTGTAAAATAAAATATAATAATGATTACTATAAACTAATAAACAATCAAATATCAATAATAGCTAACTTTAGATTTAAATAAATTATTTACATAGAATAAACACAAACGAAATTGTAATTTAATAGTCAAGCAGCTGAGCATACATGTGGCATAGCCATGTTATTTTAAAATGTATCGCAGCAATTGAACAAAAAAATCTGTTCATATGTATATAGAAAAAGTTCAGTTGCTGCAGTAGGTGCGCATAGATTGTAAGTACAATGTGTTGAAAATCATTTTGCTCAGCGTCTATTTATTAATTTTGGTTTGTCTCTAGGCAGTTGACGTCTCTGTGGCGTCACCGTATCTTGATAGCCTCAGGATAGTTCATTGGAACCAAGCGTTAACTGGCTTGTATTCGCAGCTGATGGGCACGTATTTTTCGGTGCATGTTGTTGGCAATATATTATAAGTTCTGATTCATTCAGGCTCCATTGTGTTTCACGGGCACAAGGTACATGTGCTACTGCTTTACATGAGCGCGCAAGACAGCACAAAGTTCCGCCCGCTTGTGAGCAAATACTACAGTAATATCGCGTACTATCCCAAACGATAGCGTCTAAACCAACAACACGTGCACCGACTAACACTACATTTGGTGCCCAGACAACACAGTCCTCGTGCATCCACACTTCATAACTGTCTTCTGAAGTTTTGGTAATGCCGCGGAAATTTGAGATTAGTGTACTTTCAGCACTGCAGTCAAGTGGATCAGCGATTGCATCTTGCGATGCTGTTTCATCCGTAAGTTTTCGCTTTCGTTTTTGCTACGAAAAATATATGTAAACAGTTTATTGTTAATCAGCACTAATGTATATATATATATATATATATATATATATATATATATATATATATATATATATATATATATATATATATATATATATATATATATATATATATATATATATATATATATATATATATATATATATATATATATATATATATATATATATATATATATATATATATATATATATATATATATTATGTGAACTACTTACCGTTACTTTGTTCATTGCGTTAGCCTGTTGTGCTGCGGCCAATGTGGCTGGCACGACGGGTAAATTCCGCGCGCGCATCTTCACCATATCAGCAAGTTTGCGCTTATTCTCAAATATTGCATCCAAATCCTGTGCATCGGGTGCATTGACAGCTATACGGTATTCCTGACAGTCAACAGATACCAGATACGGACCAAAGAGATCACCCAGGCCCATTCTGTGTGGCCCACGTTTGCAAAAGACACAAATCCACGTTGAATCTGTTGTATCGGCGTCGTATCTGTTGCTCAACGTCGAAGAGTGCATGCCGCGTATATTTTTGCGTTCATGTGCATAGCTAACCGGTTTCTTTACCTTGATTTGCTTCTCAGCAACATCATCAGCTGAAGCAGCATTTATGACGCTAATACTGCCGTCACGTTTAATCAATATAAATGGAGACTTGTACTTTGACTCAGTCGTGCTAGCACTACTTTCTTTTACCGCTGCGGCCGGAGTGCTCTCATCGTCTGAGGACGTTTGTTTCCGTCGCTTGTTCTGTTTCGTATTTTTAGCGCCCTTCTTGCCAGCGTTTCCCTTTGTATTTCCACCTTTCGTTTTTTTGCCCTTTGCTGCTGTTGCATTCTTTTTTTTTGCGTTTGCAGTTGACGGTGTAGTTGATTTTTCAATATCGACTATCCGCTGTTGTTCAACTTGCTTTCTGGCAGCAACAGCTGCTGCGGCAGCCTCTTCCTTTTCCCGAGCGGCTAACGCTGCTGCAGCGGCTGCTGATGTACTCGGCTTGTCATCGTCGAAGTCAAGTTGAACTATTTCTTTTTGTTTTTTGCGTGGTGGCGTAGATTTTTTAGAAGCTTTCGTCTCAACTTCCATCGTTATACGCAAAAATGCTGGATCCATGCATACAGATAATCTTCGAGGCGGAATCAGTCGTTTATTTTTAGCAGGAGCTGGAGTTGGTGAAGTCAACACTCCCGCCGGAGAGGCAACCGTTGGAGAATTTATACACACTTGTTCTTCCGTTAGAGTTTCAATTTTCTTTGGAGACTCTGGTCTGGGGCTGGGCATTGTAGATTTCATAGCTGCTTTCGTTGTAAGCGGTCTTTCCAATCGAATCTCAATTGCAACTGCTATAGGCTCTTTTGGTGGTGGTTCTATATCGGTTGCTGTATCAACAGCAGTGGGTACAGAAGTTTCTTTCTGACTTGTGATTGTTTCTAATTCAAGTGCTAAACTTAAATCGTCCTCGGCAGCGGAATGTGTAGAGGGTCGCTTTGTGCTGGGTTCAGTTGATTCGGCATCTTCTGTGGGCGGTTCGTCCTCGATGCCCGCAAACATTTCTTCGAGTTTGTTTTCAACCTAAAATGATTAAATTAAATTAAATTTATTTATTTATTACATATTTTATAATTCAGTAACTAACCTCCTCAAAATTGTGCACTTTCAACGGACTATGTTTTTCGTGTTCGGTTTTTTGTCCTAAATTCGATGTTAGTTTATTATGTGACGAATGTTTTTCATCATCGTCTTCTTCGTCATCGCCATCATCTGTATTTAAAATCACAGGAGGAATCCCCCTTTCTTGTGGTGCTGGCGAGGCCGGCGTATCGGTTTCCGCCATAATTCTCGTCGTGCTCGCCGTTCGACTGTCATTGCTGCTGTGACTGGTACGTGTGCCGGCGCTAGAGCTGCTCGACGAACTGCTACTACTAATGCTTTGCGGACTCGGCGGTGCTGGTACTTTTGTGTTGGCTAGCATCGTTTCTGCTTCGATTTCTTTTTCATGTTTCTCTTCGCTTTGATCACCACCATCGTCGCTAACAATTTGCGGCTGTAGCTCAGCAATATTACGCTGTATTAGCGCCTGTCGTTGCTTCTTCGTCTTAGGATTAGCACAACCTTCTGCATTGTATGCATTGGAACTATTGCTGTTTTCACTGCTATTTGCTTTGAAAGTTGCAGTTTGAGCAGCCCTACAGTCAGTTATTTCGCGCGACTGCGACGCTGGACTCAGTGCGTGTGTTTGTGTCGACATTGGAGACGTTATTACGCGACCATTTTCATGTGTGTATTGGGTTTGATTATGCAGTGATTCTTTTTCGTGATTACTTGGTGGAGTCGTTATATTTAAACTGAAATTACTGTACTCTAAGCTACGCGGTGACTTGCGCTGTGCCGGCGATACTTTCGGACTACGGCTATTGCTGCCACGGTTAGGAGTACGCGGTTGTTGCTGCAGTTGTGCATCAAATTCACCCAACGTTTTTTCGTTATTGGTCAAACGCATAACCTGACTTGACTTTCGCTTACGTCGTATACGACTGCTGCTACTATTACTGTTCGACTCCAGAGATTCCTCATTCGATGTGGCCGTAAAGGGTGACTCGGGTGCATCTGGCATCGCTGAATGCCGATCAAGATCTGTTGTTGCTGCTGGGTACAGCGACGTAGTTTTATATGCTATCGTCGATGGGGTTGTTGTTAAGTCCGTAATAACAGGTGATTCCTCGTTTTTAACGATTTGGTTTAGATTATTCGATCTATGTTTAGGTAATGCATCGAGATTTGTTAGATGCGGAACACTGCTGCTGTTGCGGGAATGTACTGGTTGTTGTTGAGGTGGATGTTCGCTAAAATGTTGCTGCATCTGTTGATGTGATTGCTGTTGTGAGGGTGGTGATATATGTTGGCTATGATGTTGTGCTGCGCTGTAGTGAATATGTTGTTGTTGCTGCTGCTGCTGAGATGGAAGTGCCGGACTTGAGGATTCCTGGTGCTGTGCTAGATGCTGCTGCACATAATTGAGCGCATGTTGTGTGTTATGCATATGATGTTGTAAATGCAATTGATTATAATCCATTGGCAACGGCGGCGGGGGTCCATGACCACTTGACGGCGATTGCATTTGGTGAAGGGTTGGAACGGGTGGCATTTGTGGCGCCTGCTGCATTACTGGTGAATGCGGCGTTGGTGGTGTATGCGGACCATTGTATTTTATTTGACTCGACGGCGGTGGCGGTAGATTATAAGGTTGCATAGACTGGTGCTGATGCGAATGCTGCTGGTGATGCTGATGCGGGTAATTACGTAGCGGAGAATCTGTAATATATAATTGATCCGATACAGTCATTTTGCGGAATGGGTGGGGAGGGGGTTATAGTTTCATACTCTTTTTGGCCGACGCTTGTTGTAATGAAAGCGTTGGCAACTTTGATGTCGTCATACTCGTTGTTGTATAACTACAGTCTTTGCTCACCAGCTCAACTGGCTTTTGCGCGGATTTTGACTATAAGAGAAATGCATTAAATATAGGGCAGATTTATATTAATGTTTACGTTTAAATACTAACTTCGCTTTCGTAACTACGTTTCAACTGCGACATTTTAACGTAGTTTTCTTCACGGTTTGTTTGCATATAATTACCGCCGCTATTACTACCACTACTACTGGGGGGTTGAGGCAAAAGCGATTCACAATCTCCGTTTGAATTGAGATATTTGGTAGCGCCAGACGAGCCGGCAGCATTAGCAGGTGATTGAGACGATGCCGGTGCTGGCGGCGAGCTCTGGTGTATAGCATGTGTATGCTGCGCGGAGATATGCTGCTGCGGATGTGCACCCGGTGGATGATTAGCTGTTAGACTGTGTCTGCATATACAATAAATAAGTTAAAGTTTAATTTATTCTGCTTAAACCAACTCACATAGCTGGAAAGTTATTGGGTGTGTGCAAATGTTGTTGCGCTGAATGTTGCTGTTGTTGTGGTGCTCCATGCGACGATTGCTGTGATGTTTGCTGCTGTGGAACACCACCCTTGTTATGTGATGGCGACGGTGCGCTGCGGCTGGACTGCAGCGAAAGATCCATAGAATCAAATGGTAATGTTCCCGATACGTATGGCGGCGGCAAAAGTGAGTTCATCTGATGGTGCTCCAACTAAGAATTGAAAAATAAAGGCATAAGACAGCTGTTGCAGCAATATATTGTATTTAAATAGAATATAATTCATAGTTAAGGGAAAGCAGTTCATTATAAACAATAAAGATGTAAAGTAATTACAAAAAACAGTTTGGATTGGCAAACAAATATTGAGTTTTGTTTTTTTTGTTGATAATTTGGAGCAAGTATAAACAGAAATACAATGGAATAAAGAAAAATTTAGTTTTGGTAACTATTGTAAATTCAGTGACATGCTGCTTAGACGCTAACTAGCGAATTATTTACGTTTTTATGATTGGCCGACATGAAATTGTATATAGCATCCGGCGGCTGAGCCGGTGCATGCCAGGCCAGAGGCGAGCGCACCAGAGTACGTTCATTGGACATGTGCGCTAACTGTGGCTGCCTGGGTATGTAAGATGGTATCTGGAGAAAGTTGAGTGAAACAACAAATGAGAATTTTAAATTTAATTTATAAAATAGAAATGGCTAAAATATGTTTACATAGGTAGTCGAAGAGATGGGTACAGCGAGACTTACTTGCAGCGGGTTCCATGAAGGATTCTGTGCTGTGGGCTGACTCAAGTGGCCATGCGGATGATTGTTGTTAGACATGGTAATGCAAAGTTTTCTATTAATTTTTTGTAACTTGATGCGGTACTACGTAGAATCCGACTCGTCTACATTTATTTATTTCCGATATACATCTGTATGTACATATAGCGACGACGCCAGGTAAAAAACTTTCAATAATGAATGCATGTTATTAATTAAATATGAATGCGACAAATGAAAAGCTATACATGTGTATATACATATACATATATGTGATGGTGTCGTTGCGGAGCAAAGGGTTGCTGTTTTACTCCACAAAATAGCGCGACGAATAGTTCTAGAAACGTGAGCGGCAAAATTAACAAAATAAATTTTTCTTTTTAAATGTGTATCGTCGTATTGGAAATGTAATCTGAAGCACTATATTTATTATTCACAGAAAGAGAAAACAAAAATGTTGTTTTCCCCGCTGACAACAAGGAAAGGCGGTAGGCAAACGGATGTCCTGACAGCTTTTACGCCTTACACGAGCGCTTTGCCGATTAAAAAAAAAAAAAAAAAAAAAAAAACAGATCTGTTTCGAATTCTTTCACAACACTAGCCAGTCGCCTGTTAATTGGAACAACTCTGAATTATGTATTTTGCACAATTTTAGAATAACGCACACACACATACAATAACATTTATACAAAAACAAATCTATGATTTTTCATACCTACGCCGAAAAGTTTTTATCGGCAATCCTTATTGCCCGAGCTGACGAGCTATTTTTTTTTTCTTTGCTTTTTAAATTTTCTTGTCTTTCTCGCGTTCTCTTCTATGCGCAAGAGCACATTTTCGGTTGAAATGCATCTGTCAAAAATTGTTTTTGCAAGCTCTCTTTCTCGCTTGTTTATTGCTTGCACGTACGCTACGCGAAATTAGTACGGCACCTCTCCATTGACATTCACATGCAAGTGAATCTGCAACATTGCAACCGAATTGTAATAAAAACGGAAACAGCACTGCATTTATTTTAACGTATTTTTTAAGCTTAATTGAAGCTCTTTTTTTTGCGCTCTAATGGGCAGCCAATTTTAACGCGTACCGTTAGCGTACATTTTCAGTCGTAGTCACCGGTTTTTATTTACTGCTTGTTTTGTTTTGTGCTTGCTTTTCGCTGCGATGTCACAACCAAGCCTTGCGAAAGTTATTTTTTTTTTTTGGATTTTTTGTACGTTAACTAGTTAGCATAAGTATATGCAGGCAAGTTAAATGTAAAACATTTATGCACGTTACTATTTCTGATTGTACTTTTTTATACTTTTCTTTGAATTATTTCAATTAATGCCATCAAAAAATTTGGCGAGCGACAGCGATTCTGAATTTGCAGAAGGGTGGAATTCGCCAAATAAATACGCTAAATAAGACCGAACATGCGTATGTCAAAATAAAAGTGTAGGAAAATACTCTAAATGGTATAAAGTTCTACTATATACAGTATAGGGTCCCAAAAGAGGAAAACCACGATCGCTACAGTTTTGTCTGACTAACTAGGAGAATATCAAAATACAAGACAACTTACCAAACAAAACAAAAAAAAAAAACAAGGTTTGTGTAAATGCTATGAAAAAGAAGAGTGAAATTAAAGCACTACCCATGGAATGTACACATTCTCTACTTAGTGATTAAAGTAAAAACGATATTTTCTAATTAATTTTTTTTTTTTATTTGTATGGTATAAAAAAAACTCTTGAATAAATAAATAAAACGATTTTGGAATTTGTAATGAATAAGTTGCTATGAACTTTGCATAAGATGCCATATTGCCGAAACGAGTGCGAGAAAAGTTAAAAAATCGAACATGTTAAACGCGACGAATTCGGAATCACAAATGGCATATAAGGCAGCGATATGTCGCATCTCTTATTTGAACAGCTTAAATATAAAAGCGAAAAGACTCGTGCTGTGAAATTTTGGCAAATGAGTCACACAAAATATGTCCGTTTGTTTTATTTTCATTAGCCGAAACGTTTGGAAATTTTTCGAAAAATGTGCTGCAACAGCAAGGTTTTGTTCTCTTGGATTTTTAAACTAAACATAAAAAAATAACTGTTTTAGCTAGATTTCTTAAATAAAGCTTTTAACTGTTTCGGTCCCTGCTTTTTAGACGACATACAAAAAAGTTTTAAATTTTTCGAATTGACTTTCAAATAATACTTCCATCAGTTGTTTTCGTTGACAATGTACAAAAAAATCACCACAAAAGCGGCAAGTGCCAATTGAATCCCATTGATCTCGTATTTGTCAGCTTTTATCATATTGTGGAAAAAAATTGGATGGCTAAATTGGAAACTAGAACTCATGTATTCGCCATTTTGTTATTTTATATTTCCATTCAGCGAAAGAAAAACTTCTGCGAGGTTTTTAATAAATTTTTTGGTTTTATGGTCTGAAAAAAAAAAAACAGTCATATGAGTGGTTGATGATTTGCCTCGTTCTGATAGACCATCCACCTCTTTACCTGACTAAAACGTCAAAAAAAGTGTGAAAAATTCTTCCTGAAGATTGTCGTATAAAAAAGTAGCCGACATTGGGTCCCGTTCATTGCATAGCATTATTCACAATGTTTTGGACATTAGAGGAGTTGAAGCGCGTTTTGTGCTGAATTTGCAGAAATTCGCATCTTGTACTTGATTGCTGCTAGTATCAATTCTTTGCTTTGTTTGTTATTAAAATTTATGTATTCAGCTTGTTTGCTATAATTCGATCGACTAGCATCGTCAATAGTAGCTTCAGAACTGAGACTCTTGTTTGATTTGTTCGGCTTTTCACCTGCTGAAATAACATCATAGCTTCAAAACTGTGACTAATTATTCTGTCTTCATTTATATGGTCACTCTCATTAAAAACACGCCTTCCATCATGTCTTTTTCTTCCGTCTATTTTGTGTGTCTAGGTTTGTGTAGGGTCAGATTTCTTTATTTTCTCCATTCTCACACTTCCCACCTAATCGATTTGCATTTTACTGCTATTCAAAGAGTGTTCTTCTTGAAATGACGTCAAAGCGCTGGACATGTTAAGAAAAAAGGACACCTAATAAAAAATGCAAAGCATGTTAATCACACCAAAATGTAATTTCAAATCGTAGGATTTGCGCCAACTTTCAGTGCTGCAAGTGCGCGCAGACATCGCTCAGTGCAACCCAGGCAATCAGCTGTTTTATTTACATTTGGCGCCAGTTTCACCAAGTTTTGCTGTATATTTTTCACTTCACACGCATTGCCGGCGTTTTTCATACAAATTGCATTATTTGTGACATTAAATACTATAGAAACATGAGTGCAACGCGACGTGGCGCTTTTATTGTATTCGAGGGCTGTGACCGCAGCGGCAAATCCACACAGAGCCGTTTGCTGGGTAAATTAAAATCTGTTGCTGCACTTGTTGCATTTTGCTTCAACATTAAATAAATAAATTTTGTTTTTACTTCATTGTTTATGCTGTACAGTTGACTTCTTACAAAAGCAGCAAATAGCAGTAAAACATTTTGCATTTCCTGCACGTGAATCAAACATTGGACAGATGATTAATTCCTATTTAACGAACAAGCAGGAACTAAGCGATGAAGTTATACACTTGCTTTTC
Organism: Leucophenga montana; assembly: GCA_035044765.1. Taxonomy (NCBI): domain Eukaryota; kingdom Metazoa; phylum Arthropoda; class Insecta; order Diptera; family Drosophilidae; genus Leucophenga; species Leucophenga montana. Next base: position 61,222 of record JAWNNQ010001572.1, read on the forward strand.
TCAACAAATCGCTGGGAATATAAAAAGACAATCGCCAACTATTTAGAATCGGGCACAACGCTTGTGGTCGATCGATATTCGTACTCTGGTGTGGCATATAGTGTTGCCAAGGGCCTAAGCTACGAGTGGTGCTATGCGCCGGAGCGCGGTTTAATACGCCCCGATGCAGTGTTCTATCTGAAGGCGGCCAGTGAAGAGCTAACAGCACGTGGTCAATACGGTGAGGAGCGGTATGTATAAAATATATTTAGACATTGTTTTTAAGTTTTGCATATTAAGCGGATGTACATATTTACTTTATAGATATGAAAAACAAGAATTTCAATCGAACGTAGCGGAGATTTTCAATCGCATTTGTACAGAGCAGTCCAGCTACTGGCATGCTGTGGATGCATGCCTGCCCGCGGAACAACTGCATCAGCAGATTAGTGCGCAGGCCAAGCAGCTGATGGAGCAGGTGGCATTAAAACCTCTCGCTGTGCTAACTTAATCGATACTGACACATTCCAAAGTTGCACTCTGATAACGTAAGCCATTTAAATCGTTGGATTTAATTTGATTTATGCGTTATGTTTTCAACTGTTCTGTTGTACATAATTTATTTTTTCTTTTATTTTTAATTTTTATGTTTTATTTTTCAATATGCTCTCATAAATTAAGAGCGGTGTCTATGTAAATCGTGGTTAAATTTATATATTTTTGTATGCTATTTAATTCAATAATAAGTTGCAACTTTTGATTTACGAAGCCATATAATCCGTAGAAATACGCTTCATAATTTGTTTCATTCCCTTGTCTATTTTTACGGCAACCAGATTCACTTGTAAGTTTTATGTTTTGGTGTAAATATTTTCAATATTGCATTAAGGCATTCGGTAGTTGACATATTAAGCCTACTAGTAAACATAGAACTTGTTTTGTATTATCTACAAAATAATTAAATAGGCATGTGCTTCACCGATTTAAAAAAAAAAATTCTCCTCAATGTTGGAAAAGCGGGTATAAAATATTATACGATAGAAAACTTTCTTAGAGTACATTAAGTTTGTGCAAATCTTTGTAAAAGAGGCGAAACAGACATAAAGAAACTTATATGTATATTCTTGATCAGCATCAAAACAACAATCATTTAAAAACAAATAATTTCATATTTCAATTCATAATCATTTCATAATGGACGTAAAAAATGTTTGTATTGTTTATGCATTTCTTTCAAAGTTGTTGTCTCTGTGATGGTACATGTCTAATCTAATGCATGCCTTATCATTTGTATGGCGATGTACAAGGTATGTCACAAAAGAACCAGGACTTTTTAAAAATAGCTGTTCCTGGTGGCGCCAACTATTGATAGGTACATGCGTACATGCATGTTATGACAATCGGGCCACTACAAGTCAAGTTATCATGCTAAAAGTGCAGTAAAGTATCTATCATAATCCTCCCTCAATGTTCTCATAACGGTGTGCTTTCATTGGCAAATTAAGTTTTCCAAATAGATAAAAGTCTCATGGATCCAAATAAGATGAGTACGGTGAATGGTTGATGGTTAAAATGCCATTTTTGGTGAGAAAATCGATGATAAGTGTCGACCGATGAGACGGCTCAGTATCGTATTTTTGGTCGTCTTTCAATTTGTGCGAAACAAACTGTGAACACACCTTCCGTAGACCCAATTTCTCCGTCAAAATGCGATGAATCGAATCTTTGGGAATATATAATTCCATTTCCATATAACGCAACGGAGATTTCGGCTCATTTTGTATGAATTCACGCACTCTTTCAATGTTCTTTTCGATCACCACTGATTTTGGCCGGCCCGACTTTTAATCGTCACAGAGGTCTTCACGACCTTCTTGAAAACGTTCAAACCACTCGAGAACATTGCTACGGGATAGACAATAGTCACCATAAACTTGTTTCATCATTTGGAACGTTTCGTTAAATTTTTAACCAAGTTTAAACATAACTTAATTTCGAAATTCATTTTTCGACCTATGCCCAAAAGATACTGTCACTTTTAGCGCGATAATTTCGCTTGTAGTGGATTGTCGTAAAATTTTTACAAGATGTCAGTGAAGGATGTACCTTTCCAACGCATGAACCTACCAATAGGTGGCGCCACCAGACAGTTATTTTTAAAAAGTCCTGTTTCTTTTGCAACAGTCCTTGTATGAATGTCTTCTACACAAATTAGAACTAACATTGTGTGTATTTTAACGTTTACAGACGTCTGCAATGAACCGCAATGACTAAGCTTTACACATATGGATATATTTGTGAACTTATGGCAACGGGGCAGATATTCCCACACCTATGAATACAAAGTACATTAAGGTGGCTCTCTCATAGCTACCGTTTGAAATGGACTACAATTAGTTAAAAGACTGCAGTTGATCGGAAGTTTCAATGAATGCTAGCTTTTATATTTTAATTCCATTGTAGGAATCAGGATATGATAACAATGTGTTATCAAATAGTGCGGGTGAATCTATTACTATTTACTTCTGTTACAGCAAGAATACTATTCCATGTTTTTTACATTCAGATCGGCATACCAATAATAATATTACGCAATTTAAACTCTCCAAAGCTGTGCCATGCAATAATAGACTTCAGGTGAAAGCTCGACATAAAAATTAAATAGAAGTCACGAGTTTCACTAGAAAATATGAAAATGTATTCATCCTTATAATTCCTCTAATTCAATCAGGCTACCACTTTAAAATCATAATTATGCAATATCCTCCTTTCAATATATCTAAGAAAAAAACACAAGAACCGACCTTGCTAGTGTATGTTGTTGATTTAACAAGTTACTGCTTCTCCCATAGTCAGTTTTATCTGGCATGCTTGAGTATGTTCACTTAAAAATATAAGAAAAATATAAGAACGAGAAACCTTTACAGGAAAGTTTTAAGCATACTTATACGAGTATTACTGAATTAGTATATTATATTTGAGATCATGATAAAGGAACTTTTTACGTTTTTTTTTCTTTTTCTTTTGATCGTAAAATGGACGTAGTTCCGAAGTGAACCACTATTTTCGAAATAAATTTGCGCAATTTGCAAGAGTTGTTCTGGCGTTAGTCCATTCAAAAAATGGCAAAATAAACTGAGCACAAATTACTATAGCGCTGCCAGTTCTGATCAATTTATAACACTTTAATTCATGTCGGGAAATGGGCCAATACATATTCAGAAAAGTTGAGAGCAAATCGATTTGTATGATTATGCGATAAAGAAATATTTCCATTGATTCTTGCTTAAGCATAAAACTTCGATAATTCGGAAAATTCAAACAATTCGTTACCAAGATTCGATTCCAAAACTTCTTAGTGTGACTCGATGCGATTTTTCACTCTGTGGATGTCATTGGCAACTGGAATTGCTGAATTTTTTTTGTGACTGGTTGGATGCCTGAATTTACTGGATCCGCCCTAATTTCGGTCATGCATAAACCTCATACAAACTTACATAAATGTTGTTAGATAACTGAGGCATTTTAGCGTTAGTGTATCAAACCAAACTTAATACTTTTATTTGTTTATAAATACATATTTTATACATACGTGTCCGTTTCTGTTTCCATCAGTTGATTCAAAAAATACTTTTATTTATTTTCATTTTTTTTTTGTGCAGTGTCATTAAATTAAAAATATAAAAAATAAACGCGAAATTGCTAGTTTTTCTGTTTGTTTGCTCCTTTGTGGTTTTTGTTTATTTTATTAATTATAATCTGCAGCTTACAAACTATATAAAATTACATTTTATACACACGTTGCATAATTTTTTCCATCTCATTATTTGTATTTGCAGTTTTAAATGCGAGAAAATAATAATAATAATAAGTTGATTCCGTCTAGTTGAAAAAAAATGCCAAAAAAAAAGTATTCTACAACATACTTCACTAGTCCACTAAGAACGCCTCGTAGCCGATACTGTGACGTGTCAATGCCGGAGTATTTTCTGTGTAGCGCACTGGTAACTGACGGAATTGTACGCCGGGCGCATAATCACTCACTTGCGGCCGCAGTCCGGAGAAGGGGCTGAAACGCTTTTGCGTCTCATGGTAAGTAACAATGTCACCGTATGCATGTCGCGGCCACATACACTCACAGCCGGAGGGTACAATGCGAAATTCCGACTCCCAACACTCGCCGGATGTATCTTTGTTGCGGCGTATCAAATGTATGGTGCGATTCAGTTGAATGCACGCGAATCCAGCTTCCGAGCAGACCTGCAGTATGGTAAGTAGAAACAGAAGTTGGCAGCAAGTGAGATAAGGCATAAAACAGTATAGTGTGTAATTGCGTGTTGAGTTGAGGTTGTGTGTCATTGTTTTACTGAAGTTGAGTTTAGGTTTGCTTTTGTCTGAGTAGTATTTTTGGGTTTTTATCTAAGTGACAGGTAGCTCCGTGCCATCGGATGCGTGCCCATGTGGCATAGGAGGTTGTACGGTACATAGTGGCCGGGTAGATGAAAAATAATATATCACCCTTTTATAAAAACTGCCAGAAGGACAAGAATTCCACCGAAACTGAACAGCTAGCCAGGTGACTATAAATGGACATATTCATACCAGTGTTCAGTTTCTACTAATTGTGAATAGAAAATAGATGGCATGGTCATCTCAGCCATCATCTCCGATTGCATACATAGAGGGCTACGAAAACCAAACAAAACAATGCGGCTTGTACTGGGGCACTAAAAAAGTTTCCGGAACTGGCAAAACTAATGTTCACAAACTCAAGTCTGATGTTTCCATTAGCATTTTTAAGCAGAAACGTATTCAGAATATTTTGACATAAGATATCTCGGACAAAAAAGGCATCGCCGTCGTTTGCTTAAAGACGAATCTATAGAAGATCGTGCAAAAATAGCTTTTATCACAGGAAACGTAGAAACTACGTATTCACTTTTCTAACATACATACATACATACATATGTATGTGCGTGCGGGATACCAGTTATCCATCTTCGCTTTATCTAGAGAGTTAAATTAATTGTAATAGGCGACGAGTCTTGTATAAAGGTCAGTCGATTGTGTGTGGCTTTCAAGGCAAGCCAAAGCCAACGAAAGCACTAATTTGGCACCCAATGTTCTTCTTTCCGCATGTCGAAGGTAGGTTGCATGGTAAACGATTCACATTGCCAGAATAAGCGGTTAAGACGTTCAAATTGCATGTTTTGGAGATACCAACTCTAGAGTAGGAAAGTGTATTAATGTTCTTGTAGACTATTTTTAAAAGCAATAAAATCATTTTCAGCGAAAATTTGTTCTTAGTTTTTTCGGAAACTTTTTTAGTGCCTCACGTGCCTTTACGTACCTTGTTCTTGTTGTTGTCGTAGTTGTGCTGCAGCTGGTGTGGCGCGTAATTGTGTGCACATGTAACTTCGGTGTAGTCGTGTGGCCGATATTCGTACTCAGCGGTTTCCAGCTTAATGGTCTGCCGCTTAGTTGGACAGAGCGATTGATAGGTGGTCTGCAATGGGCGCTGTGTATGTAATGCAGTTAAGCAATTAGTAGTTGATACTTAGTTGGTAGTAATGGCAACACAAGTGTTACTTACGTGCGTTTTGAGATTAGGCATAACGCTACGGACCAAACGCTTGCGTACATTTTGTATGCCATATGGTAGCTCAATGCTTAGTTCACTAACATCGACCTGCGCCATTGCGTCTTCTACTGGATTTGAACTATCTTCAGCTACTGCATAATCCTGTGCCATTGTGCCAAAGCCGGCGGCATCGACATTTCTGTGACTGTCAACATTGCGACTGCAGGAAATAGAAATCGCAATGAATTTGTTGCTATTATTTTCATCTTTTATGAATTTACATGCCAACTCTTTCTCTCTCTTTTTATCTCTCTTTCTATCTCTCTCTTTCCCTATATCTATGTATACTCTAAGCTTTGTTGCCCTAGCTACGCCGGAAACGGATGTGGCTGCCATGAGACTCGTCGTTGGCTGTAGGCAAAAAGCGCTTTTAGTGCGCAAAACCGATTTCTAAACAATTCGTGCACTTTTTTCATTCACTCCCTCTTCCCCGAACGCAGTATTTCAGTAGCCACATTTTCCTATTCAACTGCAAAATTGTCAATGCATTTTTTAGTTGCGAGCATTGGACCGCAGCGGATAAAAATTTTGTTCTATTGCTCTAACTCCCCCGTCTCTCTATATATATTCACTCACATTATTTTGGCCTCGCTTTAATTTTTGCTGTTGTTTTTTTTTTCATCATTGACACTGTAATCCCATAATCTGCTAATCCTGCGCGCGCACTCCACTGTCAACATAACCTTAAAATTTTTTTTCTTTTTAAATTGTTTTTTTAGTTACGGCACGTAAAACTGTGTATGGGCCTTGGATCTTTGCTGCACGCAAAAAAGTATTTTCATGTTTTATATCTTTTTCACAACAAATATGTATAATAAATATCTCTGGTCATCGACAATCGCGTTCCGGTGAGGGATGCCAGCGTTTTAAGGCGCTTATGTCAACGATGGCGCAAAATGCTAGTATTCGATCGCCAGTACGGCTGTTCACTTGAGAGGCTTTATTTATTTAAAAGCATTTGCCGCGTTCGAAATGTTCGAAACATTTATAAATTGAAAGCGAAACTTTATCCACAATTTTTTGCAAATAATATATTGGTTAAAAATAAATACAACCCGAAATAAATCTTTACAAAAAGTGTGAATAATATTAAAATTTTTCAAATGGTTTTACAGCGCTTTAAAGGAAACGTCGACGTATTAAAAGTATATATATTCTAGCTATGTCCTTCTGTCTGATTGCCGTCTGTATAATCACAAGTATCAATATACATATATAGCGAAGTATGTCTGTCCGCATGCATCATTTCAACGACGGCAGTTGGTTCATGTCATACAGCCAAGCTAATCACCGATTTATTTTTTTTCGATGCAGAAGTGAATATATTGAGTTGGTCACCGCAAAATCCATATTTAAATATCATTGTTAAAGTATTCGGATACAACTTTCTCCTGATTTTTTTTTAAAGAATTTTATAAAATAGATATCATGCCAATTGCAGAAGGTTAACGATGCTCAAGAAGCAAGGGCAAGTGTAAAGAGTATTTATGCTTGTTCGGTTCGGAAACGTTTAATCAGCTGTGGTGGCATTGTTTTTTGGCATGGTCGATGAGATTTTTTAAAATATATTGAGGAGCAAAAAAAAATACTTCACAAACTTTTGATAATTACGTATTCTTTTCTACGTTGTTAGACATCCTGCAATTAATGCCATACTACAAAAAGTAAACTCATCCGGATCATGGTAGCAGCCTGGGTTCCTGGTCATTCTGGCACATCAGTTAAGGAAATGGCGGACGAGTGCCAACGAATCTTGCCGTGACTGATATTCACAGAATTTTTCAAGTATTCCTCTCAGGACCACACTCTGTTGGCAGGGCGACTGGGACGGTCGGAAACTATCCAACACCTCCTATGTGACTGGCGTGTACTTCTAAGAAAATGCACCCTATTTATCAGGAAACCATCTGGCATTGACGCTACGGGATTCTTTCAAAGACGCAGAGCGCCAAACGAAACAGCTGAGATACCTTCCACAAAAAAAAAAAAAAAAAAAAATCATTACAATAATCATCATAATGGGCCAATTGGTCTCTGGACTTCGAGCAACCTGATTAACCTAACATAACCTATACTTTTCTACATCTATAAAGGGATCTAGCATTGATTCATGACAATGAAGCAGTGCATACGTGCGTATTCGCCATGGTGAAATTAAACGAATTGCAGTGCGAATTGGTCCACTATATTCTTAAGATTTAGCACACAGCGAATGTTTCCTACGTGAAAATTTTGACTCGGTTGAAAGAGATTTGGTTCCATTGATGTGTTCATCGCTGTAACGAACGAATATTTTGAGGTATTTGAGAGCCTGTATTATTTGAAAAGGATCAAAAAGTTAGCGAACGACGATGAACGATGTGTAACGAGCTAAAAGGAGACTGTGTTTCAAAATAAAAAAGCTAAAATAATGTATTATTATATGGTTTCAAAAGAAATTTACAGCGTAAACTCTTACGTGCACGTATTAGTGCAATCGGACAACGGAACAAGGCAACCTGAAATGGGCGAGCGGTTGCAAAAATTGTTGCAATGTCTTTTTTGCATCTACATATTAACAATAAAAAATAACATTCACGCTGTTCCAATTATAGTGTGCATGAGTTAAACAGTATGTGAAGGGTGTGCAAAATTTCTACCCACCGAATCTCTTAGTATACAATAGTTTTTTCTTTACTTCACCATAACTACGAGTTTGTGTACTTGTGTTTTTATGCCTATTGATATGTACCTGTAAATCTTGTATTACCTACCTAGCGCTGCTGCGCTCAACAATGGCATTGTGGCTGTCGCCATTGTAGTCATCGTCATCGTCATCGTCAGCGACAACGTCAACGCCATTATTGTTGAAGTTTTTTTCACTATTGTTGTTGTTGTTGTTGTTGTTTTCATTGTCCTGCGACGCTACTGTGCGACCCAACGTTGCGCCTACACTTTTAACAGCCTCATTTAAGTCGGACAATTGCAAACGGAAGTCATTTCTAGCATCCTGAGGATCAACATCAAAATCGAGTTGTTGTTGCAATAGTGCTAGTTGCTGTTGTTGCTTGCTTTTGTTGTTTCTACTCTTGTACATGTTTAGACTCTTGGGATATCCGTGCTCATCGTTGTTGGCAACATCATTGTAGTTGCTGTTGTTGCTGTTGCTGTTGCTGTTATGGCGTTTGTTTTTGTTGTTGTGGCTGTTTGTGCTTTTATCATTGTCCTCATCATCAGAAGGAGCAGCATCACCAGCAGCAGCAGCAACATGAACAACGGTGGCAGCATTGACATCAGCATCAGTATCGTAAAATGTAACTATTTTGTCTGGTTTTTCTTGTTGTTGCTGCAAGCGCTGTAAATTGGCAAAATAAAAGGGATCAAATTGTTGTTGTTGTCGTCGTTGATGTTGATGTTGTTGCTGCTGCTGTTGCTGTTGCTGTCGTTGTTGCAATTCAAGTCTCAATTGTCCACTGAACTGTTGCAATACATGTTTTTCATGTTGTTCATAGATATTTTGTTGTTGTTGCTGTTGCTGTGGCTGTTGCCAGTTTGTTGTAGCTTCACTATCAGCACCAACGCTTTGAAAATAGTAGTTTTTTTTGTTATTGTAGTTGTTATTACGGTTGCCATTGTTCGCAATTTGTGACTGCATTTGTTGTTGTTGTTGTTTGTGCTCCTGTCTGCAGTCCACCGCAAGTGTTAGCTCGGAAAAGCAGCAAAATATTGCTGCAACAATAATGACGAAAAGCAACTGTAATGAGAAATAATAAAGTGCCAATTAGAATAAATTATACCGCATTGTTCTTTTTGCTATCTTTTTGTAGACTTTCAGATACACCTGCAGACAGATATAGTACTCTATGTACAATATGTCTATATATTAGTATATATTTTCAACATTGAAAAAAATAAGAGAAACTTTAAGGCCGTGTTGCTATGTTCTTGTGCAAAGTTTTGCCACGTACAAAAAGGAAGTTCATAAAAAGGAAAAATTTTGCATTCCATACAAATAGCTTGACAAAGTTTTGCTTCAACAAAACTTATGATAAAATGTTTAAAAATGAAGAGAAAGAAAGAGATCAAGGAAAAGAGCAAGTAAAGAAGTTTTGTCTTAAAACTCAATTTTGTATTTTTTTTTCTTGGCACCCGATTTTAAGATTTCTTCATAGTTAGCAAAGTCTGTTTAAGCAAATCTTTTAAATCCAAAAAACGACAGAGTGTGGCGAAAAGTCCAAAAAAAAGGCAGGGACAAAGCCAGCTTTAACTGCGGCGGCACAAAGTCAAGAGCGAGAGTGTAGAGGGCGCGGCTTAAACTTCGACATTTGTATTTTACTATGGTTTCATAACTTAAAGGAATTTTTTTTAATACCCTGCATATAAACTGTATATTTTGGGTGTATTATATTGCTTGAAACATATGTTCTGTAGTGAAGAAGAGCACGGAGGTTTTTAATTTTTGAAACCGTTTTTTTTTTGTTTGTTTGTGAATGTGTAAAGCTCCTAAACCACTTTACCGTCTTTTTTTTTTTTTTTAATATTTTCTACAGTATATGCTTGTTTAACATATGCTATAAAAATCGCTAAAAATGTACGCCGCTTTCTGTCTGTTTTACATACTTTTGCATAAACTTAGTTCTCCAAAGCCAGCATATAATAATATAATTTGGGATACATACATGAAACCTGACAAAATTTCGTTTGAAGGGTATTCAAACTTCAGTACAGACTTTGGAATTTTTTTTCTATTTGTGTGCATACTTTTTTTGTTGTTGAGATTTTGCTCGATTTACTGCAACTAAAACTATTTGGTCACGTTCAAAGCGTTTCTAATGAATGTGGTATTTGAAAAGTTGCTGCGCATTCGAGTCTTGTCATATAAATATATATATATAAATTTATGTAACTGTAAATGTATTAGTGGATATATTTGAGTCTGTGTCGGGTCAAATCGGGCAACTATTGAGCGCGCGTGTCGCATATTATTGCTGAACCCCACATGGCAACAGCCAGGACTATACAATACCGCAGTTGCTTTATACATACACGATATACATTGAGCTGCTTCAATTTCGGTTAGTTTCATTGCGTATTATAGCTCAAGGCGTACGCTTTTAAAATTTCACTTGCCGCTGTCGCCATATAAACTAGTGCGATAAGTTTGCGCGTGTCAGCGCTGTATGACCATACTTACGTATGCCTCCAGAGATGTGCGCGTCTTCTCGGCAGCTGATACTGTTGAAAGTTTACATAACGTAGGGTTTCAGTTCAACTTGTTTGCATTGCGGTTTCTGCATTGCTCTAACTCTGTCACTGACAACGAATTGATTGTCGCCGGAAATGCTGCCAAGGGAATTGTACAAACTTAGTCTCTTTCATGCGTTTGTTTGTACTTTTCTACTTTTGTTTGTCTTTGGCTATGTGTGTGAGTGCTTGACGCATACGAGCGGAAGGAAGATAGAATGTATGTAGGTGGCATGGCGGAAAAGTTTTTTTAAGATTTGCTTGGTGGCGTTGCAGAATTTTTGAGTATCAGTTGTAGTGATTTGAGCGGATTTGACTTGCATGTGTTTTTGTATCTGTGTCTTGCAGCTGGCGCAAGTTAAGAGCTTAAAAATTCAGATTACGAAGTCGTCTGTTGTAGCTTAATATGATTAGCTTAAGAACAACTAGTGAGACATAAATTTGATACTTAAATATCGAGAACAAAGGAAAGGTGTTTTGATTTAATTTACAATGAAATTTTTTAATATTCCTCATAAACTTGTTGCGGCGCAGCTGTAGCCGTATGACACTAGCTTATTTCTTCTCTTGATTTTGATACTGCATTTGCTGAGCCAAAAACGTAACGAGTGCGAGAGTGTCAGTTATAAATTTTATCAAGTCAAACAAGTACCGAAAATTAATAAATAAAACACAATTATCATTTAATCATAAAAATTTATTTTGTGTACTTCAAAATAGGCCTCATTTGTTGCAAAACACATTTGCTAGGTTTATTTCCCAGTCTTCGAAACACCTTTTATAGGTTCCATTGTACGAAATTTTTTTTTATGGCCTCGAATATGGATCGAATTTCAAGTTAATATTGACGTTTTTCTTACAAATGCATAAAATTGAGCAGTGGGTTTGTATGGGAGCTACCCCAAAAAGTGGGCGAGACACGACCATTAGTCAATGTATGTTAAGCGGCTGTCTTTAAAAAGGCACCATGTCGCATTTCAACTTAATATTTACTTTAATAGAGAAGTTTTTCTTACAAAAACACAAAAGTGGGCAGTATGTTTGTATGGAATCTACCCCAAAAAGTGGGCGGACTACGCCCGTTAGTCTATGTATGTTAAACGGCTTACCATAAAAACGGCACCACAATTCATTTAACCCTAATATTGACTTTAATAAAGAAGTTTTCATACAAAAAGTCAAAAGTGGGCAGTAGGTTTGTATGGGGCTACCCCAAACAGTGGCCGGGTCCCATCCATTAATGTATATGTCAAGCATCCGTCCACTAAAAGTTACGAAATCAATTATTAAGCTGATACTGCCTACAATAAAAAAGTTTTTCACACAAAAAGTCAAAAGTGGGCTGTGTTTTTGTATGTTCATACTCTTTTAAACTGCAATCAAAGGAAGTGTATGTGCAAAATTTCCACTGGATAGCATAAAAATTGGTCCCCAAAGAATGCGCAACAACATACAGACAGACGGACAGACAAACGGATATGGCTAGATCGACTCGTGTCGTCTCGTCGAGCTAATCAAGAATATATATACTTTATGGGGTTTACGATGCCTTCTTTAATGCGTTACAAACATACAGACAAACTGATAATACCATTTCACACTATGTGTGAATGGTGTAAAAAGAAATAAGAAGTCAGAAGTCAGAAGTCAGACGGGGCCAAATTGGGTAAGAACGGTGGTTGATCGATGCTGTTTGTCGCATTGTTGGCTTTAAATTCGGTCAACAACTGATGTAAACTAACTGGTTGACATAGGTTTTATATGGTTTTGTATACTAATAAGGAAAAGTGGTGCAATATTACAAAATAAAAAATTGAAAATAATTATAACTAGTGGTTGAAATTTAACCATCATAGCAACAATGCAAAATAGTACAGTACCATTTGATAATGCTGAGAGAGTTAAGTATGACCAACATATTAGGCTCAACATAAGGCTGGTCCGTATAAGTGTATTCGCTCTCTTGTCTGTTCCTTTAATGCTGAGAGCGTTAAGTATGGCCAACATGTTGGGCTCAACATGTTGGGGTCGACAACAGACTCAAAGAAATATTGATTGCGCTTCTATTAAATTTTTACCAACAACACTATGAAGCCACAACTGATGCTCGCCAACAACATGTTGTTCGTCTGTTGTGTATTTCTATGGCGACACTCACTTTGACTTTTTTGTTGTAATATTTTAACAAATTGAGATAACTGAGAGAGGGAGAAAGCTCAGGTCCTTATAATTGGTCGTGGACGTAACCTGAATTTTACCTATCTTAGACGAAATAATTAAAAAAAAATTATATTCGACTCTACTCGTCTTCACTACCTGTGTTACATAGCGAAGAAAGTATAAAGGATCTTTTAAAGTAAACATATACAATATATTTGTGATCTGCACGACGTCTGTATGTCTGCCTGAGAGTAAAGTTTGCTGACTAGAGAAAAGTTAGAGAAACTAAATTTGTGGTATAGGCTCTCTAGATGCCGCACTGTACAACTTTATTTTGAAATTTCATAACTCTCGACTTTTTTACAGCAATGACACCTTTTTTTTTTCGTATACCTATATCACTCTTGAATACTTTCCGTTATTTGAACATCACGCCCAAAAAGAATCAGAATCAGAACCAAGGAAAGAGAGCGCCATTGAGCTTATATGCCCATTACAAGACGATTTCCAGTACATGATTGATGCCCAATTTTAGGTTCTATTGTCTGAGAAACTCTTTATAGTTTTCACACGTGAATTATCTTTATATATTGTACATAAATATATTGTAGCTATGCATATGCAGTTAAAAAATATTGTTCATGAGTGTAAAAATTTCATTTATGTTTTTAATTCAGCGCCAAATTCTATTGAAAATATAGAAATTGGTGACCCCTGTTTTACACAATTGAATATCGTCCGAGGCAGCAATTGTTTAAACTTTCTACTTTGTGTAAAAACAAAAACGAAAATTTGTAGTGTCTACTTTAACCATGGCCACCTACAACCCCTGCTCAACACACCAAAATTAGAAACAATGAGAAAGTTGGAGAATATATGTGGGTACATATATATAGAAACAATCCAAGCAGAATAAAAAACATTTTACAAAACCCGATTGTTTTTATTACTATTCCCTGATGTTGCTGGTCTACTAGCTGCAGTAAAACAGCAACTTGCAATTTTGTTGTTGTGCAGCATGTTGTTGCTGTTGGGCCTTGTTTTTGTTTTAATTGTTGCTGTTGTACTTCTTATTCCAAACCAATCTACACTGCGCACAGAGTATGAGGCAGCAACAGCAACAGCAACAGCAACAGCAACTGTTGTTATTGTTGTCACAATTTGTTTTTGTTCTTGTTGCCATTGTTTGCAATATTCCGATACGATTATTGCCAATTGTCAAATATTAGTTTTTGTTATGGTTTCATCAAAGCAATGAAACGATTTTAATTAATTTCAAACTTTGCCAATTTTCAAGTAATAACTTTTTCAATTGGTAACTTTTTTTGTTGTTTGATTGTTAGCTTTTTATTGTGTTCAAATTGTTGATTTTTATTTATTTATTTTTTATTTTTTTTTTGTAAAATATTGTTTTTTTGCAATTAGCCCTTACTTGCATATAGCTTAAAAACCAATATAAGCATATGTGCTGAAATGCCTAGAAGCGTGCCTAGCATATCTTATGAGCAATATTCTGGTTGTTTGTCTGCGTACTGGCATCTGCGCTCCTTGCCCATCCTTTTTTTTGGAAATTATTTGAACAAGTCAACACAGACATCACTTGTTACATATTTATAAGCATATAGGCTGCTATTCGTAATATTGTTGTGCTCAGTATATCCGAAAATAAGAACAAAACTTTGTTTATTGCCAAAGTATTAATATTTATATTGAACCATAATTTTTTGTATTTGGTTCTATGATTACTTTGGTTTTTCAGAGATTTATATCGTATGTGCTATTAATCGTTTAGCGAGATGTACGTAGTTACAGTAATACAAATTATGTATTTTTGAATTTATAGATCTTCACAGACTTTTAATGTAATATTTGTTTGTTTGTTTGTTAATTAACTGAATTTCAGTATGTTTAATTTGTACCATATAGAGGGTACTGGATAGCATCTGCACAGTAGGCATGAGAAACAATACGATATTTTCCAACAGCAGTGATAGCCGCATGGTAATTTTAATAAATCACTGCTATTTTCGTCGATGCACTGTTATTTTCTGTTAAATCACTGCTAATTCTGTTAAAGCAAATAGTGTCAAATAACATAAATAGTTATAATACCGATTTTAACAGAAAATTTTTGGTGATTTGGAATTGCAGTTATGACTGTTATTAAGAAATTACAAACTTTGCTACTGTCAGAACTTAAATTTTTTAAAATTATCAAATAAAGGCAGTTTCAGATGGTGTCAGATAAACATCGTCCAACATCGGAGTTTTTAACAACTTTCGTGAAGTTGTTTTTCACTTTTAGTTAAAATTTGTAGATATTCGAAACAATTATAACTGCAATATGATATACGAGTATGTGTAAAATCAAATGAATAGTTAAGCTATACAGCTGTATGTGTATAAAATGCGGGAGTGTTATGAGTGCAATTGTATATAGAGTCTGCGAGAAAGAAAAGAGCGGTACCGATACTTTGTACGGTAAAATCCATCAAGCCGTTTAGGCTACATACCTTGCCAAAGAATATACATACAAGGTCTGTCGCAAAAGAAACAGGACTTTTTAAAAATAGCTGTTTCTGGTGGTAGGTTCATGCATTGGAAACTGACATCTTGTAAATTTACGACAAATTTTACGACAATCGGATTACTACAAGCGAAGTTATCACGCTAAAAGTGACAGTATCTTTTGGGCATCGGTCGAAAAATTAATTTCGAACAAAGAGCAAATATTAAGTTCTGTTTTAAACTTGGTAAAACCTTCACCGAAACGTTCGAAATGATGAGACAAGTTTATGGTGACAATTGTCTATCCCGTAGCAATGTTCTCGAGTGGTTAAAATGTTTTCAAAAAGGTCGTGAAGACCTCTGTGATGATTAAAAGTGCGTGAATTCATACATTATGAGCCGAAATCTTCGTTGCGTTTTATGAAAATTGAATTAAATATTCCCAAAGATTCGATTCATCGCATTTTGACGGAGATATTAGGTATACGGAAGGTGTGTTCACAGTTTGTTGCGCATAAATTGACTGACGACCAATAATTGCTCCGAATCCAACATTCTAAGGACTTGATTAAAGTGTGAAGAAAGGACAAAAACTTCAAGTATTCGATTGTGACTGGTGATGAGACGTGGTGCTTTCAATATGAGACCGAAACCAAACGTCAAAGTGCCGAATGGAAGCATCCAGACGAGCCAAAACCGTCGAAAAAAGTCGTCTTGAGAAGTCAAAAGTGAAGACAATGTTGATTTGTTTCTACAATTCCGTGGGCATTGAACACCGAGAGTTTGTCCCACCTGGCCAAACGGTTAATGCTGTATTTTATCATGGCGTTATGAAGCGACTTGCCGTTGAAAGGACACCGCTATGAGGACATTGAAGCCATCCAAAAGGCGTCGACCGGCATTCTCAAGAACATGCTTTTTGATTGTGCAAAACGCTGTATCGAATCCTTGTGCTTCGATACAGCGTTTTGCACAATCAAAAAGCATGTTCTTGAGAATGCCGGTCGACTATTTTGAATAAAAAAAAATCTATTTTGCAAAATATTAAATTTTTGTTGATTTTTTTTTTCGAACAGTCTTGTTTCTTTTGCGACACACCTTGTACATGTCTGCTAAAAATTTAACTGTTTCTATAATTTACAGAAACGAAAATGTGTTAACCGACAGAATAACAGACAGTTGTATTTTAACCAGCCATTAAGATATTGGCCCTAAGTTAGTTTGTAAGCAATATTTTTTGTAATGAGAAATTTTATTCGTTCCATTTTGTTGACTATGTCTATCTATACCGTTATAACTCTGAACACGGTAACAACTGTATAAAACTTTCGAATATACAAGCAAAATTAACTGAGTTGCACAAGCTTCTTCTGGCCATGGGCGATGTGAGTAAGGGAGGAAGCAAGAGTGGGTGTTGCTGACACAAAAAAAAAAAAAAAAAAAACTCACACTGTTCGAATCTAATCGGAATGCCGTAGTTTAAACTTTGCGGTGATGGCTAGCTTTCCACTAGGACAAAACCTTAATTACACCCATGCCATATGTAGTATAATTAAGAACAATGGATAGTTACAAGTCAATTTTGAGGACGCAGTATAAAGCTGGCGAGAATTCGAAATAGTATGTTCAAGCTATGTAATTGTGTTTTTTATTCATTTATTGTTGCGCATAAAATTATTAGACAGAAGATCCCATACAAAGTGTTTTTGTATGGGATCTTCTATTTTTTAAATATTGGAACTTGTGTTTCTTGTGGGTAAAATAAATGAGAGACAGCTACGTTGACTCGTCATGTCATGTGCATCACGAACATATAAACATTATGGGACCTCTGATGCTTCTCTTATTGCGTTGCAAACATTGTGACTAAATTATAATACAATTCAAACTATGTGTGAAGAGTTTCAAAATATATAATCCACAAAATGCTACAATCTGTCTGAGATTTTTAAACAGTTTACAAGCATTGTTAGCTGCAATGCATTGAATTACTACTTATGTGTGGTGCACCTTAGCGTGTTTTAATACTTCATATTGCTACTGTTGTTAACAGCATTAGACAGGTGCTTAGTGCACTAAATTTGTCTGTCTATGTTACTGACCATTCAACACAAAAGCCTTATTACAGAAACACTGTAAGCTACACACACACACACACACAAACAGCAATCTATCCTTTCATATGCAGTAGTTTTCTTGCTTACTCTTTTACTCACTATATTTCTATTCTTGATGCACAATGCTAGTAAAAACTCAAGCACATTTGCTCAGCTTCATGTTTCCTTTTTGCAAGCGTTTTACTATTTTTTGCTGTTGCATAAGTTCCGGCGTAAGAGAAACGGAAGCTGAGATTACAGCTTAAAGTATATGGGATTCGTTTTTGGTTTTTTTTGTGTTTCCAAATTAAAGAGGCAACCCATCAGCCAAAGGACTGTGCTACTTTTTCATAATTTTTTGTGTGGCTGTCCAGACAGCAAATTTTTTCATTGCTGCTTTATTCTTTTACATTTTTTGGACAAAAGGATGCTCTGCTGCACTATATCCGTATAAGTCTGTTTTTGACAGCTGTGCACTCTACGGATGTTGTTACGAGTATCACTGTATATTTGTGTGTGTGTGTGAGTGTGTGTGTGTGTGTGTGAGTGTGTGTGTGTGTGTAAGTGTGTGTGTGTGTGTGTACTACGCTGTTTCAGACATTTGCGTGACCAATTAGTGTCAAACGCTTTTCTGCTTACACTGCCCAAAAACTGAACTCT
Organism: Leucophenga montana; assembly: GCA_035044765.1. Lineage (NCBI taxonomy): Eukaryota > Metazoa > Arthropoda > Insecta > Diptera > Drosophilidae > Leucophenga > Leucophenga montana. The sequence continues at coordinate 79,489 of JAWNNQ010001572.1, forward strand.
CACAGCACATCATATCTCGTATATAAATATATCCTTTTTTTATATATTTTTTCTTGTTGGTTGACATTTTCTATATACTTTTTAATATAATATATTGTTTGCGAGCGTGCAGGCGTTCATTTTTATGCCACTATGCATGTGTGGTGTGTGTGTGTGTATGTGCACATCCGCTTTATATGTTTATTTCGCTGGTTGTTGGCTCTGCCGCTTCCATTCCCGTCTACAGTTTTCTTTGCTCGTTGACTTTTACCATTTCAGTGCTGTTGCATTCTTCTGCATTTCTGCGCATTTAGTGGCTTTCTGGCTCTGTGCTTTTTCCTCGTTTTTTTTTTTTTTTTTTTGTATTTTTCTGCACAAAAAAAAACTCTGCAAATATTTCATCTTGTTGATAGCGTCTAACGCTTAAATCTCATTTAATTGTAGGTATAACGTAGACGCATTTAAGTCTTTAATTAAATGTTGCTCATACGCCACGTGAGTTGTTTGAGTAGACAGCCTAAGCAGTAGACATGACTGCACAGACAGACAGACTGACAGACAGAAAAAACCAACCAACCAACCCACTTGGAAAACAGAGCTAAGAGAAAAGTGCAAAGTCTTAACACTTCAGTTATTCTTAACTCACAAATAGAATATGCACAACTGCAGTGACTGGTTTGTTTCAGAATAAGTGAAGTTTTTATCGTATTTACGAGAATATTCACTTTGGAAAAAATTCAACTTAATCAAATGTGTAGAAGTGGTTAAAATCGACTTTCAAGTAACAATAGTCCACACTGTTGCTGGTATTTTTTTGTTTGCTTTAAGCTTTTTCGAGAATAATCTGAAATTTCTTTCAAAGAACAAAATATTGGCTAAAAATATAACATTAATCATAACCAGACAGACTTTGAAGGATATTCGGACTTCGTTTAACATGGTGCTTAAATTACGTGGTCGAGGAATTTCGGTAAAATTTTTAATAAAGTGGCTTTGGAGAAGCCACTCCATATTTGGGTCGAGTACAACTGTCAGAAGAGGATTCGCCTGACTGAACCAATTATAATTCCAAAGTACATAACTTTTTCGAGACAGACCAAAGAATAGCTCTAGAGTAATATCTTTTAATTCGATATTAATAGTTATTACACTCATACACCTCGTCATATTGGTTGTTGTAAGCAAAAATATAATAATCAAAAATGCTATCCTCCATTTTTAACTGTGTACAACGATATAAAAACGATCCGAGAATTAAAAAAATTATTCCCATTGGGTACGTGTTGCGCAAATTAGATTTTTTCGTTCTTAAATTAGTCTCCCTAAATGAAAATGCTGTTAATCACATGTGCCACTTGTTGTCCTTGTTCGTGCTTAATTGTCCTTCTTGCACTAACTAGCTTCGTGTATCACGCTTTTTGAGACTTACAACACTGCATGCCGCACATATTTTATGTGTGTATTTTGCAGGTATTTCGGTTTTGTGGCTACTCTTATAGCTGACCAAACACTACTTAGTTTAATGCTGCAATTAGAGGCGTGATTTTTTTTTTTAGTTTTTCTCGCTTTTTCTTAGCTTTTTCTATATGAGTTTTTTTTTTTATTATTGCCACTTTATTCAAGTCTTTTCAGAGAGCTGTGCATTTCGCATACAAGTCAAAATACTCTATTGACAGGCAAGCCCACATATTGGTCGTCAAATCCTTCAAGTCTTTGTTTCCGAATTTTTAAAACAATGATTTACTACAATACTAGGATACGCTAACATCGTCAACTTAGCTTCTGCAGGAGGTTATTGAGATCTGGCTAAAAAAGTGGAAGAAACATATCACTTTTTCTTTGAGACATCCGAAAGAGAAAATACTGAACTAGGAAAAGGAAAGACTTCTTAGACAGAACCTCAAGATAAGTCTATACAACAAAGTTCTGTATAAAACGACATTAAAACCAATTCTAATATAGAAATAATTTAGAGGTTCCAGTTGTAAACATTGCGATTGATTGCTGGTGCTCCATGGTTTGCACAACGACCTATTTATTCCCACGGTTGAAGAAGAGTTAATATAACAACTATATATACCCTTATACTTAATGTAGGGTAAAGTAGTGTGCACTCGCTTGCTTATTAATTGAACAGAGTGGCGCGCGTATTAACATAGTTTTAAATGCATACAAAACAAGAAGAAAACGTTAACTTCGGTTAAACCGAAGCTCTAATACCATTGACACGTCCATTTCAAATCGTCTTGTAAAACATAAACATAAACCTGTAAAACATAAACCTGGGTGACGGGTTTGTATAGAGGCTTCCCCAAAACATAGTGGGCAGTCACGCCCTTTAGTATATGTGTGTGAAGCGACACTATATCGAATTTCAAGCTGATGTCGGCTTAAATAAAGAAGCTTATCAAAAAACAAAACAAAAGTGGTCGGTGGGTTTTATTAGGGGGTCGACCGAAAAGTAAGCGTGACTCGCCCGTTAGTATATTTATATGAAGCGGTTGCCCTTAAGAAGCCACCATATCAAATTTCAAGCTGATATTGACTTAAATAATAAAGTTTTGATACAAAAAGTCAAAGTGGTTTGTATGGGGGCAACCCCAAAAGTTGGGTGACCATACCCATTGTGGAGCGTCCGTCCATAAAAAGCTACCATGTCCATTTTTAGGTTGTGGAGGACGTGGCATGTCAATACGGGTACTCTATTTGACTGCAATAAAAAAAAGGCAGGGTTGCAGCTGGATAACTTAAAGATCGAACCATAAAAATACGCAACAAATACCATACGGACAGACAGACGGACGTAGCTAGATCGACTATCTCGTCGAGCTGATAAAGTATATATGTATATAGTTTATGGGGTATACGATGCTAAAACTTTCAGACAAACTGATAATACCATGTGTGAATGTTATTATAAGTAAGAGCTTTTGTCGAGGTGCTCGACTATATTATACCCTGCAGATGTCATATGTTTTTTCGTATCAGTACTATATTCTATTTCCCTCTAAATTTTGCTTTCTTTAATCTATTTTACAAAGTAGGCTAAACAATTTTTGAAGCAAGTCATATTCATACAATTTTAAGATACTTCTAACAGTGCGGCTACAAAGTGAGCGTCTATAAAGTGAGTCTATATAGTTTATGGGTTTTCCGATGCTTTCTTCGCTATATTATCTACTTTTTGACAGTTTAACAAACCTAATAAAACACTGTATTATGTTAAATGTTATAGAAAGTGTAAAATGTTGTCAAGAATATCTTTCTGAATATAATAACAGCATAGTGTACTTGCCCATACTTCTTAATAATTATAAATATAAAAAATATGTTAATAGATAGAAATAAGTATTACATAACATATTTATTTTCAGCGGCAGCATTCTAGTCGCCCTTACAATGCGCTGTTGACTTGGTAACTTAAATCGGTTTAAAAAGCGCTCCGCGCAGTTTTAAACTATCCGCAAAGCGATAACAGTTGACAATCAAAACGACTGCAGTATGGCAGCTTGTGCCTTTTGTGTTTAGCTAATCTATATATATAAATTAAGTAGAAAGTATCTAACAAAGGCAAAGGATTAAAAATGCCATTGCTAAGCTGCTATAGCTGCTTTTCTCTTTACTCCCTTTCTTATATTTAATCGTGCTTAAAATATATGTATGTGTATCCTTTGTGCACTTCATTCCGAAGCAAGCAGCAACATGATACATATCCTTGCTGTGATGCTGACTTCTGTTTTTGCGGCAGTCAGTTTGTGTGTGTGCTGACCATGGCAGTTAGCTGCGGGTTGCCTTGAGTATAAATTCTCTACGTCGATTTTGTCACACTTTTTATACTTTTTGTATGTTTGTTTGAATGCTTTTTGCATTTTGCTCTGCCTTGTATATCTGTGGTAAACGTATTGACTTGACTTTTGTTTGCATTATTGATTTATATACAGATAATATTAAAATGAAAGGAAGTCAAAACGTGATTATTTACCAGATTGCATGCAAGTGACAATGACGACTTGTTGCATTTACAAATGAAAATTCATTAAAAATAAAAATAATACGTTTAAAAATATATACATATATTAAGATGTATCTTTAATCTGTGCAGCTATTGAATGGATAACCTCGAAGCATGTGTCTGTGGTTATGCATCAGAAAGTCTTTTTAACTCCTTGCATGCTTATTTCCTGTTTTATTTAAATGCAGTACATTTTTGTTGTTGTTGTTGTTGCATTGTATCTTTTATTGCTGTTGTATCTGCAATGTTCATTAAAACTGTTGCTGTGTTTCTCTTCAGCACGCATTGTTCGACTCTACTTTGGTTTTCAATTTAAGCGTTTTTTGCTTTAAAGTATTTTTATCTTGCATATAAAACCTTTGAAGTAGTATAAAATAGATATTCTAACTTGGTTTAATAAATGCTACTTTTGCTCACTATGCTATCATGCTCACTTTTATATCCTGCTCTGGAGGCCATGGGTATAATAAGTTTGTGCAAATGTATGTAACAGGCAGAAGGAGGCGTGCCAGACCCCATAAAGTATAAATATTCTTGATCAATATCGAAAGCTAAGTCGATCTAGGCGTCCGTCTGTTTGATCAAGGAGATCTCGGAGACTATAAATGGTAAAGTCTTCGAACTTGTACTTTTAGATTACTATCTAGATAGAATTTTTTACATTCTGCAAATATTTTATAACGAATTTATGTGCCTAGTAAATGACGGTATCTACATGAAGCTAATATTTTCAGGTTCTTTTAAAAAGAGTTTTATTCCAATTAAAAGTGTGTGCATATTAAGAATTTAATAATAAGATTGGTTACAGGCATCGAATTGAATTTAAGACCATCTGTTTGTTGCTTAAAAAATTTCAACATCGTTTATCAAAATAAATAGATTGAGCCGCATTTTACGCACAACTTGGCAGTCATTCATTCGGAACAACATGCAGATACATTGCTCCTTGAACTTGTCTAATGCTCTAAGTACTTACACTCAAGCAATCGAAATGCGGGTGGTGGGGTTAGCGCTGTTGGTGAAGCTTACGTCAGCAGAAAAGGATACGTGTTAAATGAGTGCAACCATGCCACATACACATACACACACACGCACACTGACACTTATGTATTTAGATGCCATGCTATTCCAAAAGACTTTATGTTTAAACGAGTTGAATTGTGTAAGCGGGGTATGCAAGAAACGTAATAAATGCCAAATAAAATATTTTTCCAAATCAATTTTAAACGCTTAGGGCATAGACAACAGAAAAAAAAGTGATAAAAAGTAACACTTGAATGTAGCCGAACAGTTTATACACTTCACAAATGTCATTTAACATATAGCAATATAATCACATCGAGAGTTCATGATCAAGTTATCGATATATTGGTGATATTATGACACATTAAAAGAAACATTTTATTTTAAAATCTTTTAGGGTAGTTCAATTTTTAATTGAAAGAGTGAAAAGTCAGAGAGCGAAATAGCCAATGCTATGAGTGTTAAATGTTTGTATTGTAAAAATATATAAAGAAAAGAAAATTACAAAGAACACTCATACCATATAAATTCTTTAATGTTTAGATCGCGGTTTACTATAAATCGAGTTTATTTGTTGTGATAAAGTCGATATATTAGGGACAAAGCAATTTTTTTACTTTTGCGACGATGAGGAGATCAGGGAAAACACTTCGTAGATATTGATACAATTGCCAATCAGATTTAGCGACGTCTTATGAGTGTCGCTGTGACCGGTATCGTATGAATTTGCGTAGTATGTCTGGAAGTAACTGATTCTGGGTTTCTGCTAGCCGGACGAAGTATTGCGTAAAGCTTGT